>JAAGAY010142732.1:0-147634 GCA_011801015.1 Ardeotis arabs
CTCGGCCGGGCCTAGGGTGGACCTGCTGCTGGCCAAGGCCGAGCCAATTGGTAGCAGAATGTCCCGTGATAACGCCTCTGCGATAACGTATTTAAGAAGGGGAAAACAGAAAAAAAAAAAGAGAAGAGAAGATGTGAAGAAGCTGAGTGGGGGCAGAGGCCCAGAGGGGGAGGTGCAGGCCTCACGGGCCTTGCAGGCCTCACCCTCTGGCCTCTCGCCAGGCAGCCGACTGGGCCCAACTCAGCCCAGCCTAGCTGCAAGAAGTGGAGAGGAGATGAGATGGATGATGTGAAGAGATTCTGAGAGGCGTCTGCCAGCCTGTTGTGAAGAACTTTTCTTGTGAGAGAAAGAGCTGCAGACACCAAGGTCAGTTCAGAAGGAGGGGGAGAAGTAATGCAGCTCCTGACCAAGATTCCCCTGCAGCCTGTGGTGATGACCATGGTGGAGCAGGCTGTCCCCCTGCAGCCCATGGAGGTCCATGGAGGAGCAGAGATCCACCTGGAGCCCGTGGAGGACCCCACACAAGGGGAGGTGGATGCCTGAAGGAGGCTGTGGCCCATGGAGGGCCCGCTGGGGCAGGCGTCCTGGAGAGACTGCACCCCATGGAAGAGATGACCCACGCCAGAGCAGTTTCACGAAGGACTGTGGCGTATGGGTGGGACCCCACATTGGAGCAGGGGAGGAATGTGAGGAGTTCTTCCCCCGACTATGAAGCAGCGGCGCATAAAACAACTGACCGCAACCACTATTCCCTCTTCATCCCCTGTGCCGCTCGGGGTGGGAAGGTAGTAGAGATAATGTTAAGCTCGGGAAGAGGGAGGGGTGGGGAGGAGGTTTATCTTGTTTCTCTGTCTCATTATCCTGCTAGTTTTAGTAATAAATGAATAGTTTTCCCCAAGTTGAGTCTGTTTTTGCCCGTGATGGTAACTTCAAGGATTTCTCCCTGTCCTTATCTCAACCCTCGAGCTGTTTTTTCTTCTATTATCTCCCCCTATTCTCTTGGAGGGTGGGGGGAGTGAGAGAGAGACTGCGTAGTCTGGTCCCAGTCGGGGCTGAACTACGACACCTCTTTCTACAATCTCTAAGCTTTATCTTAGTCATTGAAATGGCTCACAGATGCTTTCCTTTCAATTGTATTTCCATCCTTGCATATTATGTGATTTAGCGTCTTAATACTGTAGCAATCACGTCTTAAAGTTTCCATTTCAACATAAGTACTACAAACCAAGTCTATTGGTGCAGCTCTACCATCATTATTTTGAGATCCTTAGGGATGGGAAATCACCAGACCACAGGAAATACAGGACCTTCCCCATGCAACTGCTGACATGACAGAGAAAGAAAAATCCTTTATGGCAAGAGAGACTTTTCTCTGACTAGACATACCTTATATTTGTTCTTTGTAGAGAACAGATTTCCCTGATGCAAGTTAAGATAGCCCAACATATGTTGTTTCCAAAAAAAATAATTTGAAAATCGTGAGTCTATGCTGGCAAAACCATGAGATTGACCTCAATATTTTGGGGTGTAAAGTAGAGCTGCCTGAATTTCTGCTTGCACTCAGAGACCAGGAAATGTTTAGGAGTTCTCTGGAAAATAATGCCCTCCGAGAGGTCCAAATCAAACTGGGTCTTTATCTAGGGTGGTTAGGAAAGCAGTGGGAAACAATTAGGGCACAGACTTCTGACAGGCCACCTGTAGCAGCTGCATGGCATGGAAGAAAATCATTTGTGAAGCTCAGTTTCATGCCATAATCACTTGGTTTCTTTAGAATGACAGGATGCCTCTAGGCCACAGGTTAAACATGATTGCTGTGGGAGAATTTAATCTCTTTAGAAATGAGAGAAGCCTTTCCATTTTTTTCAGTGAAAGAAAACTTGACTGCAGATAGTGGGATTCTCTTCTTCCGTATAACCTGACTCAACTGTTTCATCAGTTCAAAAAGATCACTTGGCGACTGGCTGATAATTGTGTTCTGATTTTACTGAGTATCATCATTCTTTGTGTTACGCTTCCCACAACTGACAGTTGTCAAATTCTTTAACACATCATTGCAATCTTTAAAAAACTTATTTTGTTAACCTTCTGTCTCACGATTCAGCCCACATTCATGACTGCTTCTTATCCAAGTTGCTGTTTTGAACATAGACTGTTTTCAGTGAAAATAATTTCCTGCTACAAATGTCTTGAAATATTTTTCAGTCTATACTTTAAAAACTTATCACTTGTTTCCTCCAGACTAAGTTGCTCTAAGTTGATCAAGGTTTTTATCTTAAAGGTTCACCTGCTTTAAAAAGGAAAAGTATTAAGTATATTTAGAAATCTGTGGATTAAAAAAAATCCCAGAAATAGGATAGACCATCAGCATTTCTCACTTGCCTTAATTCTGAATGTCCTCAAGTGCTCAGATACCAAAAGTTTCTAATGCTTGCTTGTACATTTTTCTGTTTGCCTCTTAATAGTATTATTTACACCCATTTAAAAATAGAAGCATGACCATTGGATATTTTGGATCCCTAACTCTTTCTGTATTTTTCTTTTTCTGTTAGAAAGCCAATCAAGACACTACTGGTCAGAAAAAGAAAGATTACATTCCAAAGCTTTGACTCCAGATCCCACAGCTGCCAAAACTGTCCTGTGACCGTATCTAGAGCTGGAGTTGATGTGGGAGGAAAGGAGGCTGTTTTTAGAAGGACAGACGACTTAGCCTTGCCCACATTAGGAAGATGAAAAAACGAAACACAACTAAGTCACTGTTTGTTTAATGATAGAGAACACTGTTTGGTCCACCACAGTACTTAAACAGAGTTAAATTTGTTCATATTTGTTCCAGATACCTCTTCCCTGCAAGTGCATCAGATTTCCATCAGATTAAGTAGCTTTTCTGTTTGCTTCACTGAAGTACCAGAAACTCTTTTTTTAATTACACTGTTTCCACTCTACAGGAGCTTAATTGAAACAACTAGTAGCTTATTTTGCACTAATACAACCTGGGGATACTCTTTATGTGTGCGTTTTAATAAAGGTCTCTTGAAACTGCAAATTGGAACTACAGTATAAATAGTTTGTGAAGGAAATTAGTTAAGAAGAGTCATTACAATCAAAATATGTATAGTTCTAGCTTTTCAAAGCAAACACTCAACATCACTGTATAAAAGGTCTCACTTAATTAAAATGAGCAATTCCTCTTTTTTATATCATAGCCAAAACTTATATAGTAATTTTTATGGAATTTATTAAGGTACAATGGGTAACCATCAAGTAGATGAAAAAATAATATTAAATGGTCTCTAGCAAGGAAGATGGGATACTGACCCGAGGTATACCACCTTCCTCCTCTACCTGAGGTCATGAATTTCATCTCAAATTATTCTATAGAAGGCAAACCATGCGTGAATAGAGCTATAGTCTTCTAACAACTAGTAATGATGAAATGGGTAGCTCATTTGAACTTCTAGGAGGAAACTGTATCTTTTTGTTGGACTTAGATTACGTCATTGACTAAGAGTACCTTTTTCAACTGCTAGGCAAATGTTTGCTGATTTTCTGTTTTATAAATATTATCTGATCTCACTAGCAAAAAATGTGGTTGCATAGCCTTAGCTGCTTGCAAGTCTACCGTTGTTCATGCCTTCATATTTCCATGTCAGGCTGGTATATCTTTGGCATTCTGTTAGTCTTCTTTCTTTCTTTGTAGGTGTGTATACAATAAATAAATGCCATATACAGATAATTGCAGATATACATACACACACATATCCCTCTATAATTTGCATATGCCTATCTAGATAACATGTTTGCAACATGAGTCTCAGCAGTCTGAAGTAGGTATTTTAGCAAATGCTCACTTCTAAGTTGTCTGAAACAGACTAGAGGAACAAGTTATAGCTTATTTTTTTGTTTTTGCTTTTCCAGTAGTTACAAAGAAACGTATGAACTATGGCCTATGATGCTTTAGGATCATGAGTTTTTAAAGAACACTTCTCCTGCTTCCCAGTCGTATAGAGCTTTCTTAGCTGCACTAAGTATAGGCGTAGAGACTTTGGGATCAACCCTGACTCTATCTGCAGTCCTTAAGCCTTGCTCAATGCCGCTCAGCAACACTGCAAATGAGAGGGGATTTATTTTTTGCCATGCTCTGTTTACATGGGCCCAGGCTGCCTCCTGAGGATGAGGGCTGGAGGATCCAGCCTGGGGAACTTTGACTATCTAAGGGAGAGGTAGCACATCAGAGGGATTAGAGAATGTTAAAAATGCTTAAACTTTTTCCTTTTTGAGTCACACTAAGCTATGCCAGGACATTATTCCTAGAAAAATCATACTACTGAAAAATCGCTGGCAGGATTCAGAGTCTAAATTTAGTTTTCTGACCTAAAAGTAAGTCTATATGCTTGCATATTTCCTAGCTGTCATGTGTGCCATCGTATCCTGACCTGGTTTATTGATTTGCCTCCAGTCTAGGACACTGAAGAAGGGGTTTGGAAACTCCTCCTGAACTGTGTTAAGTAGGACACTGCCAATTTCAATGTCAACAAAAAGCACTAGTGGATAAGTATATAGTTTACATCAACCATCAGAAGGCGTAGGTTCCAACATCTTCCCTGTCAGTGCTGGAAAGTCTGTTTCCCTTTCCCTCAGTCTTTTTCCTTTTTTCTTTTTTTTTCTTTTTTTTTTGAGGATGTTAATGTGATCTTCATCTCATAGTTTCCATAAAACTTACAGCGATGGTATTCAAGGGCATAAACTTTTAGAAGTTACTTTGTACAAGCATACCTGTAGCTAAATCTCGTATGTTTCCACGTTCAGATAAAGAAAGCTGCATGTTTGTAGACCTGACTAAAACCCATAGATGGTCAGAATCAAGTGGTCGCTTGCAAAACAGTTTTGTAGCATTTACTTTGCTCCTAAAATCTAGATTTAGAATGGTAATTACTTGAAAAACTATGAATGGATGACCACAGAATCACAATAAATCCTAAACTGCTCATCCTCAGTTGCAGTACCATTAAACACAACGTGGTTTCAATAATCAGTTGTCACATACTGAAACATTAAATCATGATGAATGTGTTTAATCTGTTAGTATTTTTAATTAACATTCCATAAATGTCTTATTAAATCCTTATTTGAAGACTACATTCAACTCAGCTTCAGCTTTATTCTTGTATGTTTTCCATGGCTTCTCTTCCTAACTTGTAGCTTTCACATTAGTAGTGCAGGCATGTATCCAGATATTTTGGCTGTACTCCATTATGCCTTACAGCAAGATGTTTGTCAGTCTGATCATATCAGATTTTTTGCAGACTTTTGGGGAAACAAGCAGCAAAAGATTATCGGTAGATTCTAAACAGTGAGTTTATCAGAAAAAAATATGCTCTAAGATGTAGGACATGTAATATCTAGCCTTGAAATGACAATCCACTCTCATACTTCTTCTGCTACACAGAGATTGTTGCTGGATTGTGCTTTCAAAATAAATGTATTGAATTTTTGCATCATCTTCTACAACCTTTTATACCGACAATGTCTTATCCAAAGAGTATTAGTTATTTATCATTCTACTGAGAGATTACTATTTGAGTGGGAAGCTTACTTCTGTTCCATGTATGTTTTTGCTCTGTGTCATTCTTACCTGATCTCTTTCAGTAGCAACAATATTTTTTCTTCCCTCGTCCTCCAGTAGAATAGTATGGGCACTAAAACAGTAATCTTTTTTGAATTTGAATGTACTATGATAGGTATTTATTATCATTCCTATTTATGATGAAGTTAGTAATGAATCTGCATTAGGACCAGAAGATAGTGGGGTCTGGACAAGAAGGAAGGGTGAAACATCATCCTTCCAGGAATTCATTTTTCAGTATAATACTCACCCCTAAAAGAGTTTGTTTTGTGCAGCCGTGAGTTTTCCCTATGCTGTAATGAATCATAGAAAAAAATCTGTTGACCACTCCCTGCGTACTGAATTAAGTTTTCAGATTCTATATGTGTTGCCCATAGCATAGACTAAGACCTGGACCAAGAATTTTATCAAGAATTTATGGTTAGTAAAAGATGGTTTTAATGTAGTCTAAGAACTCAGAGACAGTTCGTTCACTTGCCACTGAAAATTCTAGATGCAATCTTCTACATTATGAGAATTTTTACTCCTTTCCTATCTTGTAGAAAAAAAATCCTGTTGCATTTTTATGTTGCAAGAAATGTATGATGTGACTTTTATTCCTACATACATTGCTGACCAGTAGTGTTATCTTCATGAGAGATAAACTTTTTTTTTTTTGCCTTCAGTTCTCTGTTATTTAAACTGGAACTGTTATAAAATAGGTTGCAGAAGCATTTTTCACCTTTTTACACTAATCTTGCTGAAGTACTCTGGCTTCCATGTGTGAATCTAGAACAATCAAATCGATTATATTTTAAATACATTAAGAAATATGTGTAAGGATTTGCAAGGTATAATGGATACTCTCTGTCTATTTATTTAGTGATTTATTCCAGAAGCAGCTCTATGAGATTTTTATTTCTCCATTCCTCTTCCCTCCTCCCCTAAAAAATCAGCCTATTGTACCTCTTTGTCTTAAGCTGGTGGATTTGTTGGAAGCCTGGTATCTGATATAAAGCTTAGGTATAGTATTGTCAGTAATAGTGAATTTTTCCTTATAAATTAAAAAACACTTGCTTTTCATGGTTTCAAAATTCAACAAGATGAATTAGTGGTATGCTTTGATGAAACTGCTTGAAAAGGAGCAAGAAAAGGAGAGAGTAAGAAAACCTGTAAAGGCAAAATACTTTGTATTGGGCAGGTATTTGTTCTATTGTTTCTGAACTGATAGTCTGCTAAGCTTAGTGCATAGCAAAGGCTTTTTTGAACTTCGGAAGACAGAGTTGCATTTTATTTTTAACTGATAATTTAACAAAAAAAATTATTAATTTACATTACAGGAATGTGTCTTTACTGACTTATACAGACATTTACTTATTTTTTTTCACAAAAAACGGTTTAGTTGTGTTAACAAAATGCTTGCCTGGTGCTATATGAAACCAAATCCACATTTCAACAGACTGGGGAGGTCTCTAGTTCCAGCCCTTGCCCAGAGCAGGCTCAGCCATGGGATCAAACCAGGCTGCTCAAGGCTTTACACAGTCAGGGCATGAAACTCTGCAGGCAGGAGATATTCCAGCTTTCCCAGGCCCCGGCTCCACCACTGGCCCATCTTCCTGAAGAAAAAGCTTCTTCTTATCTCCAGCCTGAGCCTCTCCTGTTTCAGCTTGTGCCGCTGTCTCTCACCCTCCCTCCACAGGATCAAGACCAGCCCTGAGGAGAGGGACTTGGGAGTGAAGGTGGATGAGAAGCTCAACATGAGCTGGCAATGCGCCCTTGCAGCCCAGAAGGCCAACCGCATCCTGGGCTGCATCAAGAGGAGTGTGGCCAGCAGGTCGAGGGAGGTGATTCTGCCCCTCTACTCTGCCCTGGTGAGACCTCACCTGGAATACTGTGTCCAGCTCTGGAGCCCGCAACATAAGAAGGATGTGGACCAGCTGGAGAAGGTCCAGAGGAGGGCCACAAAGATGATCAGAGGGATGGAGCACCTCTCCTATGAGGACAGGCTGAGAGAGTTGGGGCTGTTCAGCCTGGAGAAGAGGAGGCTCCGGGGAGGCCTTATAGCGGTCTTCCAGTACCTCAAGGGGGCCTACAAGAAAGACAGGGAGAAACTCTTCAGTAGGTCCTGTTGTGACAGGACATGGGGCAATGGTTTTAAAATAGAGGGAGGTAGATTCAGATTAGAGACTGGCAAAAAATTTTTTTACACTGAGGGTGGTGGAACACTTGGACAGGTTGGCCAGATAGGAGCTTGATGCCGCATCCCTGGAAATGTTCAAGGCCAGGCTGGATGAGGCTCTGAGCAACCTGATCTGGTTGAAGATGTTCCTGCTTCTTGCAGGGAGGTTGGACTAGATGACCTTTGAAGGTCCCTTCCAACCCTAACCATTCTATGATTCTATGATCTCCTCCATCCCCTCCCATCGGTGCCAGGGATGCTGTTGTGTGCCCATGAAGCTGCTCCTCCTCCCAGTTGAACCAGCCCTGGTCCTGCAGCTTCTTCTTGCAGGGTCAGGACTCCAGTCTCACTGCCTTGGTGGCTTCCTCTTGCCTCCGGCCAGTTTGTTGATGTCGTTCCTGCATGCAGGTTGATATTCCTGATGTCATTTTATGAACTCAGTGTAGAGGGGATAATCTCTTCCCTGGTTCTTGGGGCTGTCTTGTCCTCACATCCCCTGGCAATACTGTTCCTCCTTGCTGCCCAGGTAGATGGGTGGCCCCTGCTCAGCTCACTGCCCACCAGGGCCATCCCCCAGAGTTGCTCCTTCTCCCCACTGGCCCCAGCCCGCACCCCACAGTGTTCCGTCTTCCCAGGGAAGATGTTCCTGTCAGCAAATTTCTCTCAAGTTCCCCCTGGATGGCAGCCATGCCCTCAAGAATGTATGCTGTTCAAACAAATTAGTGTTGAAATATAAATAACAGTGTCCAAGACAGTCACGTGAACGTAACTGTGGTGTCCACAGAAGGTCCAGTAGGAGCAGGTATGAAAGTGTAGGCAGGAATAACAGATAATTAATTGTCTAGTTACAAATTGCTTAAGACTGCAAGACTGCATCATGAGTTTAGTAATTTCCAAAGACTGTCATTCTGTGTTCTTCAGCAGGTACAAACTTCAGAATATTGGTTTTTTAGAGAGTTGCAATATAAGCAAAAGGAATCACTGGCGTTGGTTTAATACTAACTTACTGGTAGAAGTGCTAACACCTATTACATGCAGGAATGACAAATACATATGCAGTAGGGGCTCCAGAATCAGGGAGCAAATGGTTTAGATAAAGAGATATTTTAATAATGAATATGCATAAGCCCAGGGAACATTACAGTATCATTAACACTAAATATGTATCCTGTTATATTAATTGATCATTAAAAGAACAACTAGTTAACAAATATGACCCACTCTGTATGGAAACCAGACCTTCTTTTCCTTGTTTAGGCCTCAATGGTGGTGTTACTTGTGGGGATTTTTTATTTTCCTTTTTTTTTACTTGGATTTGCTTTAAAATCTGTTGTGAAAAATAAGGGTATGATTTCTGATTTTATTTCTGGTATTGAGGTCTTTGTCTGATGGTGATTTTTCTGCTGCAGAAGGTAATCTCTAGGCTAAATCAGAGCATACTAAATGCGAACAGATTGCCTGATAGAATTAATACTCATTGGACTGCAAAGGGTCACAGACATATAGGCACATACTGAAGTCTTTTATTGCTTTTAGGTTTGAGGATAAAGGATGTTGTTTCTTAGTGACAAGAACTACACGCCACTAGGGAAGATGTGCCATTGCTCTTAACCAGAAGATACAGAGCTGGCATCTAAAGCCCAATATAAAATTTAAATTTAATTTGAGTCTTACAGTTCATATCTTTCTGTCTTCTGCTCCACACAGATAATATCCTAGATAGCTGTATGGTCATAGCCTTCTGTTTAAACAGATAGAGGTATGGAGTTTTTTTTCTTTAATATAAAAAGGTGAAAATTAGGAGAGGAATATTTCTGTCTACTTAGCTATGCATGTTTCTTTGGGATATGTAATATAAATACATGTAACTGTTCTTCTATCTTTCTTTGATTTAATTGTTCTTCATGCAGTTAATGTTGGTTATATTAAATTTATGAATAACAAAATGATTTTAAATTTCCCATATAGTTAAGCTAATAGTTTAAAAGCATAGATACAAGTAATCTTATTTATATTTGTGTATTTTAAGTATCTCTAAACACACATAAATTTGTGTAGTAGTAAATGTGCTAGCCACAAATGTAGTATAAATGTAAATATTATAATTACCTATCCATAATCTATGTTTTCAGATAAACAGCTTTCAGCTACAGAAGAGATAATAATATAGAGTTAGAATGTACTAGTGGCTTAGTGAAGCACATTCGAAATTTAAAAAAAATTCCAAAAGTACATCTATTAGAGTAAGCAATGAATAGATGTCCTGGAACTTACTGTTGTGGATGCTACAGTATCTCAATTAATAGAAAAAAAAAATTAAGTGAGAGATTTTTTTAAAACACAGATTAAGATCTGCAATGGAAAATCACCTCACATATCAGTAAAGGTTAGCCACATGCAATATTTTTTGCCCTCATTAACCAATGAAAAATCAGAAGATTACAATTATCAGTCACATTTATGGTCAATCTTTTCCTTTCTTTTTGTGGTAATTTTTATAGATGTAGTTAAGGAACTAGTGGATCTTTGATAGTATTTTAGCTGAAATATGTTGCTTATGGTAACAAGAAGTGCTTCTGATACTGTCCTCATTGAGGCCTACAGTAAAATACATTGCCCATTGGCTGGTAAAGGTTACAGAGCACCATCAGGTTGACGTCCTTCCAGTTAAGAGATATGTTTGAGAAAGAAGAATTTGTTCTTGAGTTTTACTTGAGTTCTGCAGAAAATAAAACCTATCATTCTCTTGTGAAAGTCTGTATGTGTGTATGATTATGAACATACAGTTCCTATTCATTACATGAATAATAATACTGAAATATTGTGAATACAAATAGAAATTATCCTTTTTTGATTTTTTACTATTAATGTTAGTTAAAAATATGTTGAAATAAATAAACGGTACAGAAAAACAAGCATTTTATGATTATTTACCTCTCTTTCAATCATTTCTTCCTTATTTTACTATAATTCTTAAGCCCTTCATAAAAAATTTATATTATTTTATCCTTTATTCTTCCTCTGGATATGCCTGGACTCTCTTTGTCTGCTATTTGTTCTCTTTCCCTTCTTAAGAGATCGTCTAGTTCTGTGGGATATAAGTAAAGTGGGATCTGTGTTAACCAAGTCTTGCCAGTTTCCACATCTGTTTTTTTCAATCATTTCTGTATTAAATTTTATTTCCTAAATGCCAATCCTGTAGTTTATCTGTGAAAAAAAACCTCTGTATATGACCCAAGTAAAGTTAAGGATGTTTGACTATAATCTTCTGTGAAGCTTTTGCCTATCAGAAGTACCGTTCACTTCCTTTTGAGCAAACTAATCTCAAATTTAGCGCATGAAGATAACAAGAGAGAAAGACAAAAAGAAACATATGAATGGGATATACCCTCTGTGGCAGGAAACTTAATCCTGTAATTCATTTTATAAGTCTCTCAGGATTCATCAGAATTCTATTTAAGTTGTTTGCTCTGCAGCTTTTAGTTATTCTAAAGCTTCGTTTCTTTCGTAGTTAGAAATACTGTTTCCAACTTTACTTATGTTGTGTTTTACGTTTATGTTACAAAATAAATCTAATAAGACTACCTTGCCAGATTTTTTTTTTGTATTTTTTAAACTTCTTGATGTTGTGGGATGGATGAATAGCTTTCTGCCTTCTGATTTGAGTGCCTTAAACTACTGAGTTCTTCCTTACACGGTTGCTTTTCATTCCATGTCAATAGCTCTTTTTCCAGTTTTAACTTTGTCCTCATATTCTGTATCACTTGTCTTTATGGGAGAAGAAATCTTTACGTGCTTTCCCAGATGTATATAAACATTCTTTCACCTCAATTCCTTCCCCATTACAGAACTGTCTTTTTTTTTACCTTGCTTATTTCATTGTATTTATTCACATTATTCTATTTATTAGTTATAGGCTGAAGAACTTCTTTGAATTTTCTCCACAAAGCCTAAAGAGAAGGACACAGTTGTCTATTTTGGCATGAGACTACTTTCTGTGACAAGTTCTATAATTTCTCTGTCTAAATGATCAAATATAAAATAGCACTTCCTCTTACAGGTTTAGTGACTCATTGATGAAGAATCTCTGAGCTGCTGCATCCAGAAGCCTCAGTATCCTGTTGCTAGTAACTATCCATGTTTGAAAAGATAGCCTCTTGTAGTTACACAATTCCTATTCATATCAGTTTCCCCAGTAACATTGCAGAACTCCACCTCCAAAACCAATCCCTGATTGTCCCTATCTCAGAACATTTTGATCTGAGTTAATGCCATTTTTAAGACACTGTGTTGCTTCTTAGTCTCTTACAGGCTATCCTAACCAAGTGGTGTTATGGTCAAAAAATTTTAACCGACTGAACAAATTCTAGCAAAAGGAAATGTTCCAGGATAAGATTTGTAGATGACAGTGACCTGAAAGTGGGAGAAGGCATACGGATAATATTGATATATTGTGTATACACCTTTGCTTTTGTTCTTGTCTTTGCAGCATGCATAATACTTTTCAGCAGCTATATTCTAGCCATAATTGCAGGTCCCCAGGGTGGAAACCTCTAATTTTAGGGATTCCTCCACCCTTAAAAGTCTATTTTTCCTGTGCATCAGAAATCACATCCTGTCTATTGTGCTATCTGGGATCCTTGCTCAAGTGCATGTTTCCTCCTTCCATCCGGGCTACAGTCCTATGTGATGATGTGGTTTCTGTTCCCACCTGTATTGCCACGCTTTTGTTCTGTGTTATTCTTTGTCTATTCTTGTGTTGCTGTTTGCCTGTTTCCTTTATCCTCCTCTGTACCACAGTCAGGTGAGAAACATGTTTGTTAAATGTCACATGTCACCATAGAGTTTATCCATTGATTTGATGGCTGATTTGGTTTGTGATGGGGACCAAAATAGCATGACCAACACTATATATCAGTCCAGCACAAAAATTCTCTCTCTACAGTGGAAATGTTTGGCTTAATGGAAGGAGCAGAAATCAGAAAGCAGGAAAAAATCCTGCAGTCTTATTTCAACCTCTAATGTCATATTGCAAACACAAGACTGTGTTGATCCAGTTATGAGCAAGTATGGATGTTTTTCCACGTGTGTCATCTTTAGGATAAACAATGCAAAAAAACCAACCTGGTTCATGTTGTTCAGTGTTTATTACAATAATTTGTCAGGTAATTTTATAAAGAAGAGAGAAGCAGCACATTCATGATTGAAATATCAATTCAAGTGCATAATTGCTTAAACATCACCACCTATCAATTGCCATCTGCAATGTTCAGTAGGCTTTTTCAGAAAATGCAAAACATTTCACAAGATTAAACAGTACAAATTATGTTGTCTGAAAGGCATTATCTTTACAGTTTCGTCAATAGTATATACATTTTTCCTAATGAGTAGTGTTATACATAAAATGATGGAATAAAGATTCAATGGCAAAGGAAGTTTGGGAGTTGCAGAACCATGCTTGAAAAAAGTTTTAGAGTAATCTTTAAAAGAAAATAAAATTTTAATTTTTTTAGAATTTCAAAATTATAAAATGATGAGTCCATTTAACATCATATATCTTTTTAAAATAATATAAGACATTGGTGGGGTTTTTTCCAACTGTAATTTTGCTATTTTTATTGTTTTTTCCCCTTCATTTAATGTCAAATATCTTTTTTAAAAGAATATATGACACTGGGTTTTTTTTAACTGTAATTTTGCTACCTTTATTGTTTTTTCCCTTCATTTTGTATAAAACAATATGTATTTGTGAATACAATCTTTGCAAAAAATTCTGATTCCCAGATAATGGATTTACTGTCTGCTGGTTGCTGTTGCATATTCAGGAAGGGCTGCAAGTGAAAATCTCACTGCAGGAATCTTTTTCCCTTTCCTCCTCTCTTGAGAAATACCATGTCATAAATGACTGTGTGAAATGATATATGGTGTGAATTGCCCTCTGAGCTGCAGAGGAGCTGAGTGCTTTAGAGACATATAACTGGATAATAGTGAAGATTAATGAAGATAGATGCAGTAAAAAAACCTGCTGTTAGTAGAAGTATTTTTAAAATGTGCCATCAAATTGAGAAATGAATAGTCTTAATGTTAAAAAGAAAGACAAATGCTGAGAAGCAACTACCTTAAGGAATGATTTTTTAAGCACTAGTGATCAAGAAACTATGGATATTGGACAGGGAGATGCTACATTAGCTTATCTTATCACTCCCAATTCCACAGCAGGAAATTAAATTCTTTACTGCTTTGTTCAGCATACTGTCAAATGTTTTACCCAGCCTAGTTTTAAATGGCTTAAGCAATGGATATGGGGATTTTCTTGGTATTTTTCTGGCTGATTTATGTGGAACTTAAGCACAAATGATGAAATTCCAAAACGTGGTCGATACCCTGAAGGAATACCTGGATAAGGACAATAAATACTGTGTAAAATGTGCCTAATGATGAGGCTGGTGATAAAGGAGTGTAAACATGCTAACGCATGAAATCAGAGCCCTCTGAATTTAAAAGCCAGCAGAGAATGGCAACCTTCATTGGCAAACTTCATTTCAGAAGGCAGTCCAGATAAAGTAATCTATTTTAAAATAGAAGAAGGTAGATTTAGAGTAGATACTAGGAATTTTTTTTTTTTTACAATGAGGATGGTAGAACACTGGCACAGGTTGCCCAGAGAGGTGCTTGATGCTCCATCCCTGGAAACATTCAAGGCCAGGTTGGATGAGGCTCTGAGCAACCTGATCTAGTTGGAGATGTCCCTGCTCCTTGCAGGACGGTTGGACTAGATGACCTTTAAAGGTCCCTTCCAACCCAAACTTTTGCAACCTCTGGATGACATCTAGAAATAGCATCTTCCCCATAAGCAGTTTAATCACATTCTTCAACTTTCAATTATTTTACCATAGTTGTTTTGATTATAATTTTTCCATCTGTTCTTCAGAAGAGTCCATTTGATTTAGCTTGATGCAATCAGCTCAAATCTATGCAGTAAACAGAGGTAGTTTGAATATTATCCTTGTTCTCTAAAGACACAATACATCGAATTTCTCATTAGCAAAATTATATTGGATTGTGGCATCTGTTGGTGTCATTGTCTGTAGAAGTAAATTTTGAATACTTAAGTTATGTGCTTAGGAATAAAAATACATGGATTAAATATTAGGGTTACTTATAGCTAGGAAAATATGATATTATGAACCATTCAAGGATTTCTGCTTTGCAGCATTTGCAAGATATCTGATTTTAAATGGATATAATAAACCAATTACATGAACTATTCTTGCAAGGTGTCTCTTACAGTGGAATTTAACAATGATACAGGGAAAAAATGAATCCTGCATCTGACGGAAATGAAATAAAAGCTCAAGTTGAGTGTAGAAAGTAATAAAATTATGTTTTTTCCTGAATATTTCCCCCATTTTTTATTTTTCATGCTTGTGTTCTTTACATATTAGTCATGCTAGGCCAAATTTGTTCCTAATGCAGCTCTGCTAACATCAGCTGAATTTACAGCGATAGTGTAATTTCTTATTTACAGCACTTAATGTGTTATTTCTTACAACGTTACTGAATTTGTAAGTCTAAACTTTATGTGGTTATTTTGCAGTGTACTTACATGCAACAACTATCTCCCTTCTCCAGCATTACCTTTCTTTCACTTCAGAAAAGAACCCTTAACAAAGGAAATATTCCTGTGAATCCACCCAAATGTATCTTTTTTCAGGAACATCCCATTTCTCCATGTTTTATCAGTTCAGTTATCAGCTGATTCATCAAACCAAACAACACCAAACATGACTCTTCAAATCTGAAACTGGCACAGTTGGTCTTTATGTGCAGGGAGAGGACTTGCGTGAAGGCCTTAGGAGGTAAAGATAAATGCATGCTCCTTTTTTTCTAACTGGAGTTCCGTCTGGAACTGTTGAAACAGATTATGATATATTGCAATCAGTTTGAATTCCAACTCAACTAAGAACGAGTATTGTAATAATTTGAATACCACATACTATGCTTGATGTTTTATTGCATTTATATTAAAAATCCTGCTAATAAAATATGTCAATTTCCATGAAATCTAGTTATTTCATAGGACTTTTTTTGATATGTCTGTCTTTAAGCTTATCCTCCCTGTTCTTCACCTAGTATGTGCTCGTGATGGGAGTTATCTTTTCTGAACAAATAATGAATCAACAGCCTGTGCTATAATGCGTCAGTTGCACCACTCTGTCTGCTACTGTGAAACGCCAAGGATGTGATAGCTCCTTTTCGTGGAGTATCATTGCTTTTGGCCTTTGTCATGTATGTGTTCACTGTTTTTTTTACCTCTCACATCTACTTCAGCCACCAATCTAGCTGCTGAAAGGAGTTCTGTGGCAGACAAGTTGCAAATGAGTTTTTCTTTTTTATTTTATGGCTTAACAGACTCAGAACTATTTTTCTATGACAGCTAAGGCTGCCTGTGGCTGTCACAGAAAGGCAAAACTTTCTCTTTGTAGATTTTTAATTGTGATAAAGAGGTGGTGTAGACTTTTTGACTTACTTCACAAGTTACTTGTCAAAATGTATAAATTTGCGTTTTGGAATCGGTTTAAACAATTGTTTTCTACCTGTTAACTTTGACTTCCAAGTATGGTAAAACAAGTGTACATTTTTCAGATTACAAATGTGTATTTCCTAATGGATATGTTCATTCTCAAAGTTGCATGGCAAAAAAATTCCTCCAAGCATGTTCCAAACTATTAAAAATTATGTCACTGATTTTAGAAGGTGGTTTTCTATCTTCCTGGGTTACCTAATTATAGATATACTACTAAGACACAACTGAACAATTTATAGTGGCTATTCCTAATTATTTCTTAATTCGTGTAATTCTCTAGTGAGTTTCAATGTGTCATATTACTGTTATGTCATACCTCAGCCCAAACATTTTTAAACCCTCAAATGTTTTACATTTCTGTAAATAAGTGGCTTTGCCTCAGGTGCATATGATATTGTTTACAGAGCCCACCCATGAGCCTGTGTTGATTTTTTCTGGTGAGTAGGCAGTAAACAATCAGGAAGAAGAAGCTTTTGAATGGTTTTGTTATAAAGATTTAGAAATAAATAAGCTAGTGCCCCAAAACAATGAGTGGCTGGTGGAAAAAAGATGGTATAGGCTTTCCGTGAAATTATTAGTTGAAAGTCAAGCTGAATTCCTTACCTGAGATCTGTGCTAAACCTTTATTCTGTGAGCTAAATCCTTTTTATAATGTTTGGTTACCTATATGATCTACTGACAGGCACTTTAAACCTGGACTCACAGATTAATGTGAGTCTGTTCAATTTTTTGTGTAACACTGGATTTTTTTATAAGGTCTAGTGTATTTGTCCATATAAATGAAATCAAATTGTGCGTGATTGATTGGATAATTATAGGGAGTGAATCTAGCCTTTACAGTGCATAGAATTTTTTTTGGTAAATTATTAGTCCTCTTACTAAGAAACTATTGTTGAGATTGAAAAAAATTGTAGTAGTTTAATATGACATGAGTTTGGGAAGTGTCAGAAAGCCTTGATGCATTCAAGCCCTGATGCTTCTTTGCATTCAGCCCTCAGTTATTAAATTTACAGAATTCAAGGAAGAGAATAGAAATTTATTCTAGTATCTAAATTATATTCTCCTGAATGTTGAGTTGGATACTTGGGCTCTAATATATACTATATGTATTACTATACATACAACTCTAATATATACTAGATCAAGAAGCTTTAAACTTCTTTGAGGACCCTGTACATGCTATGTGGAACAAAAATAGCTTTTTCGATTTTTTTGTTCCCTAAACTGACATATGTTAAAGTGCCTTATATATATCAGTACAGCTATTAATGGTTAAATATCAGTTAAATGCATCCCTTTGGTTACTCCAAGAAAAAAATTGTCTGTCCTCTGCATATCTCAGTAATTCTGAGACAAACAACAATTTTTAATGTTTGTCTAAAAAGCTCACAGGCCACCTAACAGTGGGCGGTTAGGCTTGTGTTGAATTTATGAGACTAGGGAGCCTTATATACAGTGCCTTTGCAGTGAGTCTTCTGTATCAAGATCCTCCAAGACTAAGTTAGAGATACTTGAGTTTTTGGATGGCATTTTTTCTTCTCATTTTTAAACATAGATGACTACTTCTATGTTATCTCATCATATTCTCTCCATTTGGTTTATTCAATAGTGACAACAGTGGTACTATTACTAGCAGGATTAGTGGAAAGTCTTGTAATTGACTTCCGGGCCCCTAACACTTTGGTTAGGATATTTGGCAACAGACTTCCATATTGTACAATAATGCTTATGTAGAAGTCACCTATACTACGTGGCTGAAAAAT
Source organism: Ardeotis arabs (assembly GCA_011801015.1). Lineage (NCBI taxonomy): Eukaryota > Metazoa > Chordata > Aves > Otidiformes > Otididae > Ardeotis > Ardeotis arabs. Next base: position 18,132 of record JAAGAY010142732.1, read on the forward strand.
GCACCTTTCTCTGCTCTCCCTTTCTACCTCATTTATCAGAGTGAAACAGCTTTTTCATGTTTGGAACGAGACTTCATGGAATAGGATCCCTCTGACTTTTTTTATAGAAGCCTTATCACACTGGCATGTCTTCCCATTCAGTGTTGTAGTGGGATGTATTACCAAACTCCGTCATCTCACTTTCCTTGAAATTTCCCCATATAGCTTTTAAAATTTTTAATTATTTTTTCTTCCCAGGGGTTTCAGTGAAAAGGAAATTTACCTGCCCTTTGCCAGCACATATCCTGCACAATGATCTGTAGTTGGACCATTTCTTCAAGGTCATCAGATACTGCACAGTACACTGAACATCCAACCTGAATGAAGTCTGAGAGGAAGTGGGAAAAAGTGAAAAAACAATAATATTATATCAGTTTCACAGCACTGCCAATTCTCATGAGATTTTTTTAAAGCCTTAATCTTTTAAGGCTTGCCTTTTACACTGCTCGTGAAATATAGCTGTCCCATTGCAAGTTAATCTACTGTTTTGGGTTTTTTGTTTTCCAAAGCCACAGGTGTAGGAACACTGGATCACAGACTAGCAATGCTCCTTCTCCATGTTGTAAGGTCCCTGGCTTCTAAGGTTTCACGATGTGACGTGTTAACAGCAAAAAAAAAGCTGTGATAATTACAAGGCCTTCTGTTGTCCTTTCTGTTGAAGTCCTTGTAGGAGCTTTTCCTCTGCTTATGATTAAAAAATACTAGTGTGGTGTTTACTTCACGTTTTTCATTAAGGATGACTTGACCACAGATAGTACCTGAAACAATTCCCAGACATTTCAACACAGTCTACATTAGTTTGCATTCACCTGAAGTGCCCATCAAATGCATACATCTGTCATACCTGCTAATTTTTACCCACAATTCTGTAACATTTACCTGAGGCTGGACTTTTGGCTTGCCATCTTTTTCTCCAGAGAATGTAGAATACTTGAGCTTTATATCCAGCTCCAGACAGAATTTGGACTTCTGGAGAAAGAGGAACAGTTGTTTTACTAATGTTTTCAGGGAGAATGTGAAAAGGGAGCGAGTGGTTTGCCTCTTCAAAATTCCTAACCAAGATTTGAGAGAGCAATCAAAAAAATGGCCAACAACTAGTGGAAATTAGGAGGACTTGCAAGTTTGTAGAACTAATAGGACTCATTAGAAGTTGAATTACGTTTTTGGTTACAGACACACCTGTAAATGACCCTAATGACCCTAAACACTTCAGCTGAGCCTGAAACTGCTCTGTGCTAGCAACTGTTTATATGCACAGAAGTCAGACAGTCTTTGTCTCAGGGAGCTGACAATCCAAAGCAAATCAGGAAGAGGAATATTGATGCAGTGAGCTGAAAGACACCTCTGGGTCAGACAGAACTGAGAACAGGACTTCTGTTTTCCAACTGCTTGTCTGAGCCTATAAAGGAGCCTGAAGCCTGACATGATCTAAGTAAGTTCCTATAGATAATATTTAAATGTAAATATAAATATGAAGAAACTTGGAGAAGTTTTGCTGTACTTTGTGTTTTACATCATTCACAGTGCTAGCATCCATCTACTGCTACCGCAAGAGACTGTTTCAGGCTTGTAAAGAGGAAGCAAACACACTTGTTAATTGTTGTGGTCAGGAACTCCTTCCAATGCTCTCCCCATTACTTGCCAAATGATTGCACTATCATCTCTCAAAAAGTACTCTGACTTCAGCATTATTAGGATTAGTTTTCTCAGATGCTTCTTTATTTTTATCCTCTGATGTGTCTTCTGCCAAATATCTCAAGAACAAATATCTTTGTCTCTCCAAACAGGTCCCTGAGGTCAAATAGAATATTTCAGGATAATACGAGAGGAAGACAGTGATGATATTCTCACAAATAGAAATAAATACTGGATTTTTGCCCCTTTGTGATACTTTTAAAAGTGTACTTGTGTTAACAATAACATTTAAAATTTTTTCTTCTAATACACCTTCCCCCAAATTTTTACTTTTTATGCTAAGCATAGGCAGGTATTTCTTTAATTTGACATTGAATTAAACTATTTGCAAATTGCAGTATAGTGGACCAGTCTGATTCTAATTTCTGATATCTAATCTTTCTTTCCTATAAATGAATAATAGCTATAATGTGAAAACAAATCTTGTTTTCTTCAAACTAGTTCAGAATTTTATTTTGCATTGAACTGAATTTAAACAACTTGCTGAGAGCAAAATAAAATGGTCTTCTTCCTCAAGTCCCTTCTGAGTTTCGTGCATGGGAAAAATAATTTTTTAATGTTCCTGTGCCATGTCCTTATTTCACTCTGTATTTTTATTCTCCTTTGGACTTCAGCAAAACACATCTGAAATTTAACTGTAAAGCAAAGGATGTTGGCTTAGAACGATCATTACCTAGCAGGATTTCCAACAAAGAAGCATTATCCTAGTAGTTAACAAAAGCTAATGAAAGTTATTAAGTGCTTGTAAGAAAGAACATACTATTTCTCCAAAAGTTAGTGAGAAGAGTTCTAACCAAACTGTAAAGAGTGCAAATCTGTTTGGAAAATCATAGAGTTCTTGGCTCTGGTAACTTCCTCCAGGGCTAAAATCTCTACATACATCTTGCTCTGGAAACTTTATCCGTGTTTTATCCCATCATTTAGGAATACTGTGGATTATATTATGAGTCATCCTAATTTGTTAATTAGAAAATACTTTTACTTTTATTAGCTGTTAATACAATGGGTATTTCTGCCTAGTGTTTGGTATGCTTTACCTGGAGGGAACAAAAGTCAGCTTTTAGAAATCACGGGACATGCAAATTAAGCAATAAGGAAAAGTGCTTACAAGTTTCAGGATGTGAAACCATGTTAAATTTATTATTCAGATAAAATAACTTACTTATTCATAGCTATCCTACAAAATGTTGTACTTTGACTCAAAGCCTAGAACAAGTTGAGGCATACTTAAAGGACTCTTGTGCCCTGAAGACTCTCCTTTTCCTGTTTCATTTTTCTGTTCCTTTTCCCTTTAATTCTTGTGTAGTTGCTTTGCAACGTATTTTAAAAACAGATGAGTGTAGGGCTAGGATAATGAGATGCTGGATGCTGAAGAATACAGTTTTATCTTCTTCTTTTGTTATTTAAAGCTACAGTTATAACTACCTACAAGTTGAAATCTGGTATAGAACAGTATCAGATTGTATTATTTCTCTTTCCTTTACATGTTTCTGTATCTTGGTCAAACTAGTTGTTCCTGTATGAGTAGTGTGCTGTTTGAAAATATTTTTTGGTTTTGACCTCAGAAAACTCAGCAGCGATACTTATTATGTTATTCTCAAAATATCCTGCTCTGTCTCAAAAAATACAATTTAGAAAAGTTCCTCTGTACCTGAGAGAAGAAATTTATTTTGGTAGGAGAGAAGAAGTACAAAAAGGAGGATATCACATCTATTTTGCTTAAGCAAATGTCTGGATCTAGTCGCATTTACACGGAAAATTACTATCTGCAGAAAGGTAATTCTAGTTAAAGATTTAATTTATGGATAGAAGTGATTGCGAGCGGCGGAGGAACGTACGACAGCAACCCAATATGAGTTATAAGCATAGTTCACTTTATTAGTCCAGGGTGCAGATACTTATACTTGTGGAGTTAGTTTATACATACTTGGCATTAAGTGATTGGCTCAGGCTCTAAGGGTTACATTTGAATTAGTGTTAAGCAATTGGCTCAGGCTCTAAGGGTTACATTTGAATTAGTGTTAAACAATTGACTCAGGCTCTAAGGGTTACATCTGAATTAGTGTTAAACGATTGGCTCAAGCTCTAGGAGCTACATTTGAATGATCCTCCTGCCTGCGGCTATCGCGTCTTAACAGCAGACATTCAAACTTGTTTACGACTCTGCTTCAAAGGCACTGTGTCCTTGACTGTTTTGCTGAGGTGCTGTAATCTCAGCAGTTTTGAACTTACTAGCGTGAAGCCAGGCCTTCAGAGAAGGCTCTGCTCGTACAAATACTCGGTAAAGTCTGTCCCATGACCCTTTTCTCTAAGCCATTCTTCAACAAGTGATGTTGTAATAAAAAAGGATAGTCTTTAAGACATATATTTTCTTTGCCTTTGGATACATCTACAGCTGATATTGTCACTGAAGTTTTCAATGTAGTAGTTACTAAAGGAGGTATGAGCCACTGAATATTTCCTTTCTTCTATTCCTTATGTTTTTAATGTGAATACAAAAGTTAACACAAAATAAGGCTTTTTCTAATGAGAAGATTTTTTAAATTTAAGATTAGTTTTATGACTACCTTTTTAAAGGGTATAGAAGTACCAAGAAGATATTCCTGGTTTCTAGCTGAAAAGACTTAAAAATTTAGATAGACATCTACTGTTCAGATTTTCATGAGTTTCTGCTTTTCTAACTTAATTCTGTTGCATCTTTGGTGGTTTTTTTTTTTTTAATTTCTCTCCACACTCTTATCTCTTTTACTGATATAACATAAAAATTCAGGCAATTACAGTTTCTTCATTCTCAGCTTTGAGGCAGCAAAATCATTAAGAAAGCCAATTAATCTCTTTCTTTTAGAGGGATATCCCCCATACCTCTGCCTTCAGAAAGCAGTGGGAAGGTGTGTCTCTTTCTTCAGCCTGAGCCTTTGAAACTTTTGAGGGATTGCCTGGGCCAAAAGACTTAATTTAGAAATATCCAAGGTTTTTAAAGTGTATATTTTTCCACCCTACCGGCAGAAAGGAAACTCAGAATACTCCTTTGGTCAGTTTGGGTCAGCTGTCCCAGCTATGTCCCCCCCCAAACTTTGACCCACTACCAGTCTACTGACCTTTGGGGATGCAAGTGGTTGAATAGAAATCTTTGATGTTGTGTGAGCATCGTTCGGCATAGCAAGAACATTGGGGTGTGATCAACACTCTTTTATCCACAAATGCAAAGCACAGCATCATGTGAGCTGCTGTAAAGAAAGTGAACTCCATCCTAGCCAGGCTGAGTACAACGTGGAAATTGCTTAGCCTATTGGTGTAGTGACTGTTTTATTAAAATGCTCATAGAGAGGCTATAGATGCCCCTGCAGACTGAAAAGCACAAAGGCACAAGTCAACATCTTTCTCACAGAGAAAGAGATCATGCGTTCACAACTGGATTTAAGAAATCTGAACCAATTTCACTCATTTGCTTGAAGAGTTAGCCATGTAAGGGTGATTATATTCTACTTACCTAACTTAATTTTCGACTATGTGAAGCGTTTACTTCTGCTTCCTGTCCTAAGGTCTTTCATTAAATTTCCAGGTAGTATTAAGCATGGCCACGTATCAGTGGAAATGTTCAGTGTTGGAAGAAGTAGCTGTGTAGGGAAAATTAAATGACAGTATTCTGTTTAATTAACAATTGTGTATCTGAAGGGAATTCTAGAGTGCTTTATGTAATTAGACAGTTGCATTAGTCCATTTAACCACAAACGTTGATGCCAAGTATTAGACTGATTACAGATTACCAGTCAGGATTCCTGGTGTGTTATAAATAAACTTTTCCTTTTGCACTGTATGAACATGCTCCTGCAGCTCTTTTGAAATGTGTCATATGTCTTGGATTACAACCTCAGGTTATACAATATGAATTGACCTGACTAGGTGCTTTCATATGACAGTCCTCTTTCCCTGATGAGAGGAATGTCAGCCTAAAGAAGGCCATCCATTGGCTGTTTCCCTTCTGTACCAGATTTTTCCATGCCTGGATAATAATAGCTGAGACCACTCTAACTTCCATGCCTATGACAAAAGTCTTTTTGATGAGAAGTAAGAAAAACACTTATGTCCTTAAGGGCAAACACTTTTTGGTTCTTCAGCAAGTTTTGCAAGAACCATCCAGGTTCAGCTGGCTCATTATAACAAAAATAATGTAAAACAGCTCTTACTGCTTCTCTTCACAGCAAGCAAAGTGGGCAAAACCCGCAGAGCAGGTCCCAGCAGCATCTCGTTGCCCCACAGCTCAGCAAAACCCACAGGCAGTAAAAAGCAGAGAAGCCAGCACACACTTCCATGTCTTTCCAAAGCTAGACAGCTTCTGTGCCTCAGTGACACAGCCAAGAGCTGTTGTGAGTGCCTCTTTGCCAGTCTGTGGAGTAGTCAGGCTCTGAGACATCACAAAAACATTTGACACAAAGGGAGAGGTCCTTTCTTCCCCCTGGATCCACCTACCTGAAACATCTACTTGCGCTCACATTTCAGAAGCCTGACTAATCAACAAATTTTGCAGTATCCCATACTGAGGTTTTCATCACTATTCCTGAACTAGTTTCCCCTTGTACAAGGAGTGTACAGTCACAGGAAAAGAGAAATACTATTTGACCTTCCACATTTTACAGAGCTATCTTAATGCAGAATCAGTTTCCCTTTTCCTGGACAAAGAAATATTTATTTGCTTAATGTAAGGAGGAGTAGCTTCAGGAAGGAAGACACAATGAAACAATTTTCTCTTCTCCAGTGATCTAATGAGCTATGGTGCCTTGTTAGAGTACAAAAACTAGAGTTCAAGTTCTTGCACCGTAGCAAATATGGGAACAGGGTGCTTTGGGGAAGGTCACTTTGGATGCCCAATGAATCTGTGTTCTGCCTTCCCCAAAGCACCCTGTTCCCATGTTTATTCACCTCTCCCAGAAAGAGATTCTGGGAAAATGTCTAGCTTTAAGAATGCCACTGGTGTTCAGTAGGAAGACCTTGTGATTATACGTTTATTAGATTTACTTACGTTAGTATATTTTGATGAAATATTGTTTTAAAACACTGCTGTATACTCTGGTAGTGAAAAAAGCCTGAGAAATATGAGTAGAATCATGAGTCAGAGGTACTCATAAATCAGAATGTAGGTTTTAAATACATTGGCAATCTGTGTGTAACAGTACGAGAAAGCAGTGACTCACCTCGAGCTCAGTGGTGGGGCGCAAGGCCAGATTTACTCAGCACCTGAGGCAAGCAGTTATCTTTTAATAACCTTTCATGTTGTTTCACAGGTAGAACAGAGATTATTAAATTAAACTGAAACACAATTAAACAATTGTTCATTGTCAAATGTCTGCCTCTTCTAGAGAACATTTTATCAGTAGATTGTATAGAGATATAAAATGAGTTGGAGTATATATTTAATTATATGACTTCATTTTAATACATTTACAATTTAATTTTGGAAAATGTTATTGAGTCCTGGATCCTGAAATCTCCAAAGTCAACCTCAGTCCCAGCCACTGTGTCTGCACTTTGAAGCCTTTTGAAGTAGCTTTGGATTGGACCAAAGCTGATGGATAAGTCAAAACTTGGCTGTGAGCAGAGGATTTTTTCCTCCTTCAAACCACTGATTCCTCCCTTGAGTTGCTGAGGGCAGTGTCAGCCCAAACTGTAGATACTTCAAAGGCTTCAACAGCAGACATCATGGCTAGGGCTGAAGCTGAAACAAACAGTTTGAAGGAACCAAAGGATCTCAGGGTCTCCTAGTGCTTTTCAGTGCATTTTAAAGTAGATTAAAGCTGCTATAAAATGAAAAGAAAAGTCTATAAGGCTTTCTCGCTCTTTCTTTGCATGTAATCTGGATTTTACAAAGAAGAACATCTGTCTACCTTCAGATCTAAGTGAAGCTCTTCCCCAGAAAAAAGAATGAAAAAATCTTTAGCCAGTCGGTTTTACAAAGCCAAATATCCAGTCTCACTGCTCACTTAGTTTTGCTAGTTTTATTGGTTTACTGTTGAATTTTCTGGTGATGGTAGAGAGCTGCTCACTTAAATGCTGAAAGATTTAAATATAAGCAAAAGGCACATGAAACAAAAAATTATGCAACAAAATAATAAGTATATTTATCTCTTGTATTTAGTATCTTCCACTAACAATTAAAATGTTTGTAATTTATTTTCAATGTCTATTTCTGTTTTGCGTTCAGATATGGGATGAGGTTCATGACAAATAGGCTTTTAAAAATTTAGTTATTGGGCTTTCTCTTCTAATACCTATAACATGTAACACCTGTACACTTTAGGCTTTGTTTCAAACTAGTACTCCTTGCTTACATCTTAGAGAGAAAGTACACTGTTCACTCCAAGCTGTGTGGATTTACCTACACTTTTACTCATACATAGTAAAAACTGACTTACATGTTACTGGAGAAGTTGCATGTTTATCGTAATATAAACCTTGACTGAAAAAATAATGAGGTGGGTATAAAATAATAATAAGAAATATATAACATTGATCTGCTTGGTACAATGAGTCTTCTGTTTTATTTGATTTCCTCAGACATCACAGCATCTGTCAAAGAGAATAACATTTTGCCTCCATTAAACTAGTCTATAATCACATTGTTAAGCAGCAGGTGAAAATCTCAGCAAGTCATTAGCAACATAGAATCACAGAATCATAGAATAGTTAGGGTTGGAAGGGACCTTTAAAGGTCATCCAGTCCAAGCCCCCTGCAAGGAGCAGGAACATCTTCGACTAGATCAGGTTGCTCAGAGCCTCATCCAGCCTGGCCTTGAATGTTTCCAGCATCAAGCACCTCTCTGAGCAACCTGTGCCAGTGTTCTACCACCCTCATTGTAAAAAAAAATTTTGCCAGTCTGTAATCTGAATTTACCTCCCTCTATTTTAAAGCCATTATGCCATGTCCTATCACAACAGGCCCTGCTAAAGAGTTTTTCCCTGTCTTTCCTGTAGGTTCCTTTTAGGTACTGGAAGGCTGCTGAAGTCTCCCTGAAGCCTTCTCTTCTCCAGGCTGAACAGCCCCAACTCTCTCAGCCTGTCCTCATAGGAGAGGTGCTTCAGGTCACTTTTATTGCCAAGGACTAGACATATCATAGTGCAAAATCATTCTTTTGCTGAATAATCCTAGCAATTCAAATAGACAAAATGTATGTTTTCCTAAGTTGTTTACTTTTAAAGCAGCTGTTCATAAGAACAAGTGACGGTTCTTTATTCAGAGTATGGGAATCAATACAGAACAAAGATCTTTTAGATGAGAAGTTGAACTAATTTACTTAAATGATTCTGCACTGATACTCTGGAGTGCTGGAAGTAGCCTAGGTTTATGGGGAAAAAATGTTACCTAAATCTCTCAGCTAGAACTTCAGTGTGTTGAATTATAGTATTATGATAACTTGATAACAAATAAATTAAAAATGTTGTTAATTGCATGTATCAGACCTTTGGGCATGACAATAGGCCAAGCAGAGTTGGAAGAACAAAAAGAAAGAAGTACATTCAGCATGCAAGCTTAGATAAGGAGTAGGCAGATTCAGACATCTGCAAATGATAATTTAAGTCTTTTACTGTCTATTTTTTTTACTGTCTATTTTTTGTAGAAAAGTGCCTGCTCTGTGTAATGACCTGAACGTTGAGATTTTGTTATGTTGGAATCTTTTTGATGCCTCGTATTGAACAGCCTTTTGAAATATCAGCTAAATGTGGCTTAGAGGGTAATGTAAAACTTGACCACTGGAAAGGTTTCCAGATGTAACTGGATGTCGTATGTACTGGCAAAGGCTTTGCACTGGGGAGAAATGCACTGAAAGGTATGACCAGAGGCAAAAATTCCACAGTAAAGAGGCTTCTATCTGCATGCTGTATTCTCACACTATTCTCAGCTTCTGGGTTGGATCAGCATTCAAGAAAGAAACATTTTTTTTTTTTTACAAGGAGAGGTCTTTTCCTTTTAATTTCAATTAAAACAGCTACAGGAAATAATTTCTTAATAGGCTGTCTTGGCATAGATACTGGATATGCATCACCGTTTGCTAAGATGGTCATACTGCTGATCAGCAGGCTTAAATCATAGCAACTGGTTGGTGTTGCAGGAAAGGCTGCTTGGAGCTGCTTGATACAAAGCTAATGGTGAGATCATCCTGCTTATATGGTTTCTAAGCTCCATGGACAAACGAAAAGAGCGAACAGAAGAAAAAGGCAGATTACCTTCTTTCAGGTGTGTCTCAGGAGGTTTATTCACAAAATCAAAAAAACTCACTCCTGAGATAGCAGAACTGGCTGTACCTGTATGCATGTAACACTACAAATACTCTGTATTTCCCTTTTACATGTTACCTATCTCTAATTCCACTTAGTTCCTCTGGTACTTATTTATCTTTCTTTTTTTTTTTTTTTAATAGATAAATGAGGATTTCTTTTCAAAGAACAGTATTGCAAAAAGATGCAGATTATCTGTGTTGAGAGTCATGTGGGTGAAGTTATAACAAGTGACTTGCCCAAAGACACCAAGTCTGTCTTAGGCATGAGGAGGACCTGAGTTCCAGGCTTTGCTTTTGTCTGGGTCTAAGCTGAAATGCCAGAGTTCTCAGGTCTAGGTCACTCTTCCGTACTACACAGATCACATCTACACCCAGCTGTGAGTTCCTCTGAGCTACAAGTAACTTAGGGAAAGCAAGTACAGTTGGTGCGAGTCTCTTGGGAGGGACAACAGGCTGAGGTGGCCTGTAGCTGGAGGTAGGAAAGTAGCAGGGCTGTGTGTCTCTCCTCCTGCTGTGGTTGCTCCACCCTTGAGGAGCTGCGAGTAAGAGGAGGCATTGCTGTTTACCCTGGGGTGCTCTGCTCTGTATAATTGTGCTAGCACTGAGCAACAGCATCCAGTGACCCATCCGTTGTGAAGTGGCAATGTAAGAAGTTATTCCAGTTTCAGTGAAGCTCAAGAGTAGTTTGCGTTGCTCTGGTTTGACTGGATTCAGCACCAGTGAATGGTGCTCGCAGTTGGTTTTGGGGACAGGTTTGGTTTCAGGTTACCAGCTCACCTCTGGACACAATCTTCTGTCTGGAAGTAGTATAGGAAACAATGGGTGGTGGAAATTTTGATTGTGCTGACACTGCCAATTTAACCCTTTTCATTAGTCCAAGTTGCCACCTTTTTCCTTTTCCTGAAACAAGAAATAGCTGAATTAGCAGGTGTGGTTCCTGTGTACTAATGTTTCCTGAAGACAAGATAAATATATTTTTTTCTTCTCACTAGTTCTTACTAAGAATTTCCACAGATAAAGCTATTAAGTGGAAAAGCAATGATTACAAAAATTACATGGCTGCACTGGGTGGTGTGGAGAAAGGGTTTCAGTAAGTAGAGATGATGGTGCAGAATTATGCAATGAAAAGGCACAGAAACAACAAAGAGAAGGCAACAATACTGCCACTGTGTGGGTAATGAGAAGTAAACTCTCGCCCATTTCCCTACAGTAAAAAATATAAATTTTTTTTTAAAAAAAGAGAAAAAAGAGAGCTTACAGTTTTACTAATTAATAGACTTCAAAGAAACAGGTGGTTTTTGGTGCCTTCTCTTTGTACTGCATTATAAGTTTGTTCCAGAGCAAACCCTGTAGTGAGCAGTGAACTTAACTTTTAGAGATCAGGAACAGACAGAATAGCAAATGTTTAACTCAAGTGTTCTGAGTTTTCCTATTCCCAGCTTGATTTTCTAAAAAAGCACATATGTAGCAGAAAAAGACCCAATTACTGTCCTTACTCAAGGGAAGTCTACAGGTTGGGCTGAAGTGTTTTTAGTCACCAGAGAAACCACATAGGAAAGTGCTAGTATGAGCTATCGCTACTATGGAAAGAGGATGGGGCAATATTCAGCCCTCATCAATTCCAAGGGACTCACCAAGACATTAAAGGATACTAGAAATCAAGCTGCAACCAACAACACAGACAATTAATGGGGTGCTTCTTGGTCTGGGACTGAGATATCTGGAGACCAGTGTGTCTGCAGGCAGTCTATATTCCTTTAAAATAGTGAAGAAGCAGATTACAGCATTAAGAGAGCTAGAACATAGATAAAGTGTACGTGTTATTTTCTGCACAATATGGGCATGTCTGTTTTCACTGTGCATTATTTCTGGTGTGGACGTGCTCCATGCAGGTATTAATATGATTTTAACTTTAATAAGCACTAACCACATTAAATAGTGTCTAACAGTTAGGCCTGGATGATGTGTTGGTGCATGAAAGGGAATTGACTGCCCCTATTCTAATCCGTGTGCAGCCAGAAAAAAAGGCAAACCTTTTCTCTTCTTCCAGTGCTGCAGACGGGACAGGAAGCATCAGTCCTCTGCTAAGGTGGGAGACTTCTTCCTCCTCGAGCCGTTAACCTTGTTGAAACAAAAGCTGTAAAGATAGCAAAACATAATGTGGAGTTTTGGTGAAACTACAATTCCTAGCAGAATTGAGGTGAAAGTATTGTTAAATTCTCCACCCAGCACCCTTAATATTTAGAGCTATCACACTAGAAGGATATTTAATCGAGTGTTACAAATATTATGGGAGAGCTCCATCAATGGCAAATGACTGCTAGACTTTGTAAATAATGACTTTATTTGAACGTGAATCTTAAATAACAGCATTAAAATGTTTGAGTCTGTTTTAGTTCCCTTATTTGGTCCTGTGGTTCTTTGCCTTCCTGACCAAACTGTCTGCTAGGCCTAATGCATGAGGTGTCTGTCTTTGCAGTGGACAGTTGTGGTATGAACTGCATTTGTGGCTGATGTTGTATTTCTAGGCAGATATTTGTATGACTGGCACTTTCTGAATACCACAGAAATGAATTCTTCTCTTTCCACCACACTGTACTGCTCACACTACTCATCCCTCCTGCCTTTTGAGGTTTGTCATCCTTACTGCCAATGGTTGTTGCACAGGGTAATTTTCAAAGCCTGGCCATATTAGTATGGGTGTTGGCAGAGACGGTCAGAGTGAACACAATACCCCTTAGCCCACTGACTCATAAAGATCTGGTGGTGGGGGGAGGGTCGAGATCTATAAGAGAAATCCAGTAAACTACTGATTATCATAAAGTGTCTTAGATATTGTCAGGTAACACAATTATCTTGATAAATCCTGCACCGCATTTTTGCAGTGTGATACTATAGGCTTTCTGAATACTCTCATCACGTCCTGACAACAGAATTACCTGAAGTATAGTATTAATAACTGTCATGATATTCTGTAAAGGCCACAGACTGGTGCATCACAGCCCCAGTTATGCCTTAGTAGTTTGCTAGAAGTTAGAAATGAACACTCCAAGTATGACTGCCGCCAGTAGCGCATTGCTGAACTTCATTTGTTTCACCTTGTTTTAGCTTCATTTACTGCCACTGTTGCTGTGGATTCTTGGATGGGGCAACCCAATGCAGTTAAGCCTTTTCTGATTTGAAGCAATCCTGGATTTTCTCTTTTGCCTTTATATTAATTTTCTTCACAAGGAATAAAGTTGTAAAGTATGTATTGTGGTAGCCCTGCCTTCCTTCCTCCCATTCACTGAGGTGGTTTTGAGCAGAAATTACCTCTTTTCTCAATCAACTTACTTTCCTCAGGTGAAATTTCCTCTGTCCTTAGTGACAGCTGAAGGAATACTACATGCTCACCTGGGCATGAACTCTCCCATGAAAGCACTGATATAAACGTAGGTTGCTGAGATCCCACTGTCCATGCTGCGCTGGCAGCTGATGTCCCGCGCTCTCCCCAGCCAGGACAGGGCTCTCCTGAGCCCAGGGCAAGCGGATTCAGGCAGCTGTGGTAGACAGACACTTGTCTTGCCTGGAGTGTTGTTGCAAGGTCAGAAAAGTGCCGGCACTAGCACAAGGAAAGGGGCATAAAATGTGATGCATAGGAGTTACTTATACTTCTGCAGTGAAAGACCTTTGGCCGTGTGTTTGAAAAGTGTGATAAACTGGTAAGACTTGACAAATTGTGTTACTGTGAAAGCAACTTAGAATTACATTTAAAGGAAAACTGAAAGATTACAGATACTTCTGCCTTAAGAAGAGTTAACTTTCTGCTAAATGAAATTATTCTTTATGTTAATTGTTTTTCCAATAAGCAATTTTTTCCTGCCTTTCATCAGAGAGTGCTAGATAATCTGCATAAACTGGTGGCAAAGATCAAATCAATAAACACTCATTTTCTTAAATATTTGTATTGATAGCTATTGTTACATTTAGGAAGTTTTTGTTTTCTTTTAAAATTTAGTCTAATATCTCAAGTATTAGTTTTGTATAAATACATGATATGCTTTCTGAGGGGAATTTGATGTCTGCTATGCTTCAAATCTGAAAATACATTTTGTCAATTATGTGCGGTACTTAAGGAGTTTTGTCAAATAGAAGTATATTCAGATCTCAAGGATTGCCTGTCCAATGACTGATACATCCTGACAGATAAATTAAATATGTACTAATTAGGGTTTAAAGAACCTATAATTTCAGAGCACTAACTCAATATGATTTTTGCAGAAGACACCTTAATTGTACTTGTAAAGCAGGAGAAATGTGTGTTGTACACACACTGCATGTTGTTCATTTTATATTCTGTCCCTACAGCAAGACCAGAAGAAACAGTTGTGCATCAGCCTGAATTGCTGGGGGGAAATAAAAAGTGTGTCTGATTACCTGTTCATTGTGAGAACGGTGTGAACCTGTTTGTCTTTACTCCTGAACCCTGCTGACCAGATGACATTTGCAACTCAGTCAAACCCAACAAACAGTACATTCATGCTTCAAACAAACAAACAAACAAACAAGCAAACAAAGCAGCTCAACATTAAATTCCCTATTAAAATGTGCAGTCTGTAATGAAGGCCACCCTGTTCAATGCATGTTCTCTCATGAGGACAAAGACTGGGGCTGAGATGTGCCTCTGAGTCATAGGGCTGACTTTAACTCTTCTCTCACTTAATAAAAGACAACCTTAAATTGCGTATTGCTAACCTACAACAAAAATCACATCTTCAATACAGTTTTTAAAACTAGTTTAAACAAATAGGATTTTTAAACTCCGTTCTTAGAGATACGCTTTCATTAGTGCTCATGTCACACTGGACTTTTTTCAAAGCCTAGGTTAAATGGATTTCATTGTTCAGTTGTAGAATTTGGGAGTAGTCATTCTGATAATTGTCTAAGTTTTAGCACTTCAGAAATTAGGAGAGCTTTGGATAAACAAGTGTATAATTTACCAGAGGGATTCACCCTGCAGGAGAGCAGGTGATGTTATTGCCACCTGGCTTTTGTTGTCATTTCAATGGGGTTGGAAAGTTCCCATTGTCACCGGAGGGTGTGAATGAACATCTTCAGATATGTCTGCTGGATGGGTGGGATGAATAGTAATCATCACCATACAGCCTTTCATCTGTACACTTCAGAGCACTTCGCAGTGGTTGAGTTGCATCATGAAGTGACTTACCCTTTATCACCTGGCGAGTCAGTGGCAAATTTAGGAGAAAAAACCAGACAGCATCATTTTCAGCTTGCTAGTCCAGACTTTCTGTCACTGTCCTGTGCACACTTGAATCTGGAGCACATTTTTGTGATCTGTGCTAACCTATGTGGACTTTTATTTTTTTCTCCTGGAGACTACGTCAATAGAAATTGCGATAATGTTGGTGGTTAGTAGCAAGAAAATTTCTTGTGTGTTCTTTGACCAGTGAAAAACAGAAGCTGTACCTACTTACTGCAATTTATCTATCAGATTTTGTCAGATGTAATTGTATTGCATTTGTAGAGGTTTCTTCATGACAAAGAAGAAAGAGTATGAAATGTAAAGGGATTTGACACAAATATATTAGCTGCAGTTAATACACATCAGGTTTTGAGCATTAGCAACATCAACATATGCCTCTGACAAGTAAGGCCCTAGAGCTACTGGAAAGAAATCTTTCAATTTCTGCAGTTGCAAGTTACGGGTTATATAATTAATCCAGGCATACAGCAGCAATATCTTGGCTTCATCTTGCTTTGACAGTATAGCATACCATTAGGTATTTCTTTGTCTAAATGCAAGTGGTTTTCCTCTCCTCCATCTCCATCTTTTCTCCTCTCCTTTTCTGTCTTCACACACTGAGTAAATGTTGAACAACTTCCAAAATATTTTTCCCTCCCTCTTCTCCCATTAGATCTGTCCCTTGTTGTAGCCAGGAGTGAGATTTTGATTTTCTAATAGACAGATTTTTCTCATGACTGAGATTGTACTTGTGCGCGTGAGAAATGCCTCAATTGCATTCCTTGTCTATCAACAGTTCCCTTGATTTGTGGCTGCATCACCATTTTAAGCAGAGCTGAAAGCACTGGAAGTTTAGACATCATGTGTCACAGTGATGATATGCTGCTATGGGGAATATAATTCATATGGTGTTGCATCCTGCTTTATTATTAGGTTTCACTCCTAATGCTACAGGCGTTCGTTTGAATATTTCCTCATTGTTAATCAAGACTCCCAGCTAGAGATTGCTATTGGGTTTTGTATTTTTCTGCTAGATTTTTCACTTTCTGCTGAGAGCAGCATGGATTACTGTTACCCCAAGAAGTAAGATTTGCACAAAGCATGGTGATTTTATGCCAGTGCTACAAAATATACTATGACTATTGAATGTTAAAGAGAATTTTTTTTCTTATCACAAGTGATGGGAAATGAAGTGTAGTCAGTGTGAGATCTGACTCCACTCTTCAGTATGTGCAGTTCTGTTAAATCCATGGATATAGAATCATAGAATCATAGAATGGTTAGGGTTGGAAGGGACTTCAAAGGTCATCTAGTCCAACCCCCCTGCAAGGAGCAGGGACATGCCTGACTAGATCAGGTTGCTCAGAGCCTCATCCAACCTGGCCTTGAACGTTTCCAGGGATGGGGTATCCACCACCTCTCTGGGCAACCTGTTCCAGTGTTCTACCACCCTCATTGTAAAAAACTTTTTCCTAATATCTAATCTAAATCTACCCCCCTCTATTTTAAAACCATTACCCCTCATCCTATCACAACAGACCCTACTGAACAATCTCTCCCCATCTTTCCTGTAGGCCCCCTTGAGGTACTGGAAGGCTGCTATAAGGTCTCCCTGGAGCCTCCTCTTCTGCAGGCTGAACAGCCCCAACTCTCTCAGCCTGTCCTCATAGGAAAGGTGCTCCATCCCTCTTATCATCTTTGTGGCCCTCCTCTGGACCTTCTCCAGCTGGTCCATGCCCTTCTTATGTTGGGGGCTCCAGAACTGGACACAGTACTCCTGTGGGGTCTCACCAGGGCAGAGTAGAGGGGCAGAATCACCTCCCTCAACCTGCTGGCCACGCTCCTCTTGATGCAGCCCAGGATGCGGTTGGCCTTCTGGGCCGCAAGGGCGCATTGCCGGCTCATGTTGAGCTTCTCATCCACCATCACTCCCAAGTCCCTCTCATCAGGGCTAGTCTCGATCCTTTCTGGGGCATCCACCAGTTTTTAGTGCCAGTACTCTCTAGGTAGCCCTATTAACACTTGCCTGCCTTTATTTTTCCACTTCTTTCATACCATTTACACCATACACTGCTGTGTCTCTATTTGCAGAAGACGAAAAAGGAGACAAGAAAATTTGATGACTACATTTATTTGCTGTTCTCATTCTATGCAATGTTTCAATGAAAATTGTATATTGACATAGATACAGTTGTCTTATTTTCTGGTCAGCAGGTCAGTAGGCTTTTTACTTCCCAGCTAGGAGCAGGACTGGTCTCAAAATGCACTATGGAGCTTGTGTAAGTTTTGATTAGTCATCTTAATAACTCTAGATTTAATTTAGGTCAAGGAAGGAGGTTTAGAACAGAATCCTTCTTCTGCTGCTGTTAGGCAATTGCCAGAATATTATGTTTTCATAGCATGATTTTCCTGTCTTGACACCTTCCGTATGTGATTAGCAGAGTGCTTGCACGATCTTTCGGATATTTTCACTAAGCAGTCTCACAAATGAGAAAGAATTAACACCTTACTGCTTACTTTTCTGTTCTACTGGCACCCAGCTTTTACCATTCTCCATCTAAACAGCTGCTTGGGAATTTGGTTTTTTGTTTGCTTTGATTGCCCTTTACTGGGTTATTACCATTCTCATCAGGATGCTCAATAACAGCTGGTCATTTGGAAAACTCCGTGGCTTGTAGTAGCAGGAACAGAGATAAGACAAGACCTTTGTTTCCTTACCTATCTGATATTTTTAGAAAGTCTTGGACATCAAAGGGGGAATTCAGCACTTGACAAATAATGCTGAAATCTTCCCAAAATCCCTTTTGAGTTCCCTAATGGAGGAAGTGGATTGCCTTTCTGGTGGAGGAGTAGGGCATAGAGATCATGTTTGGAATTGGTCTAGACAGAACTAGACAGTCCAGACCTCCCTGAGACCAAGGTAGGTGACTGCCAAGCAGCTCTTAGTATGAGATAGGCCTGCATGGTCCAGCTGCCTACAACTCTGTTCAAAGAGTGATTAGTTCCAACGATTTTGCTCAGCTGATGCTTGTCTCTCCACATAACACTCACTCACAGTTTTTTTGTGTTACCTGAGTGTCACAGACATCACGGAGTTATTTCATATTTTGTCTGTGACCAAGTGCAGAACTGCAGTTTTTCCTTCCCAAGCAGCAGTGGAACAAAGAGTCAGAAAAACTCTTTAAAGAAACTTCTTAAACAACTGTTACTTCCTATCAGACAAAATATGAAAGAAAGATCTGTGGAAAAATTATAAAATACTGTATAGAAAACTCTCTCTCCAAGAGTCCTATTCTGCTCCCCAGATGCTTCAGTTTTTCTCTTCTTACCTAGTCTTGCCGCCTTCTCTGCTTTCTTCTGTCAGAAAGATGGGAATAGAATGTTATTTATATATTTCCAGCTTGCCTTTGTCAGTTGACTCCCCTCAATGACTTTATAGAGTAGTTTACACTCACTGTAATTATGAAACAAAATGTAATTGTGGCTGGATTCAGACATGCAGCAGTATTTATCTGAGGCCATTAGCAACACTATCTTTTCCTTGTGAGAAAGAAAGTAGAATAATTGGACAGCCCTATATAATATAACTGAATTGGTAAAATCTTGTCAATGTAAGGGGTCCTGTTAGTTGTAATGGTGGTGGGAGCAGAACGTGATGTTTTCTAGGACTGTGGGAAAATAACAACACTTTCACAGAGATCCTTTTACCATTCAAAGCCTGCTCTTTGTCATCTCTCTTGTGTAATACTGGCATTTTAATTATATCCATCCTCCTCCAAGAGAGTAAAATTAATGGGACACATACATTACCCTGGGTATCTTGTAACAGTATTAGGCAGGATGACTCAATCATAACAGTTTCAAAAATAAAATATAGTAGCTGAATTAGCAAACAGAATAAGCAAGGTGAACTTCATTCTTGTATTTAATTTCAAAATAAAAGCTTAATTACAGCAAACAAGTGGGAGGTCTATTGTCTCTTTTAAGAAAACTTTCAAATTGTATAGGAGAAGACTTAAAATTAATGAAAGAGGGAAGCAAAAGAAATAAGCTTATTATAGTTGCTTGCTTTTTCCTCTCTATTTCTGAAGTGCTACACTGAGTGGAGGGAAATATACAAATTCAAATGTACTCTGATTGACTCAGGAGCATCATCCAGCTATTCGATGGCGAGCTAAACAGCCCTTTTTCTGTGTCGCCCCTTCAGTTCCATCTCAGACAAATTCTTTAATTAGTGTAATGAAAGGTTTTCTTTCATTCCAATGAGGATAGAGAAGTAGTTGATACGTCTGGTGAGTCTGTAAAATCTGTATCACAGAACATCTTTATGATTATGTTAGATGAAGTTTTGTCAAAAATGTTAAAATTATAGTTGTTCCATGTGAGAAAGGTGAAAAGACTCAGTTGAAACTTCCAGTGACATGGAAATTTATAAGTTATGGTCTGTCTAGGAAAGCTGGAGAAGGCTCTTTACCCTCCATTTGTTCCACTATACATTCATTTGCTGTGCCATCAGTGGCTCCTCACTATTGGCTGCAGCTCAGAGCTACAACCTCTCCTGGTTCCTCCAAAACCACATAGAAACCCGTCTCATCTCCATCCTGCAGCAGCCCTGCAAAGCATGGGATGTATTCCTAGATGTGGCTTCCCATATTGTCTGCATGTCAGGCTGCATTTTCTCCTCTTGCATCACAAAAAGTGCTAAGCCCAGCAAAAACACTGTTAAAAATTCTCTCATTCCTCACTTCCAAATGAAAAGCTGAACTTATTAGCCCCTGTTAATCCCAAAAGCTTTTGTTAAGCCTTGAGCACTGTCAGTCTTAATAGGCTAAAAGGGTGAGAATGAGACATGAAGATTCCAAAAAATGCCTGTAATAGTAAGGAAAATTGATTAGCCATTTTCAGTTGTCCGCAGATGAGTAGTCATTCTTACATAGTATAGAACTTAATTCGGGTTGAATTCCCTTACAGATTTGCAGCACCCAAGCCATAAATCAAGAAGCACATCTTACAGTCTGATTACAACCTGTCCTGGGTATCCATTCTGGCCTATCTTGAATCAGGTTCATTTTGATTTTTCTTCGTAGTGAAAGTTCTAAATTTAAACATTATTATCTGCCTTTTCTCAACCATTCTCTCTCTGTCCTGCTTACCATATCAAACCTAAGACATTAAAAGGTAAAGGTATTTATCCAGAGTTTTAAAAGAAATATTCCCGTTATGTTTGCATGGAATTAAGGTATTATATATACTCTGAACATGTGATCGGCACTCTGTCCCGGACAGATGTCGCCATAGAGCCATCTGGTGCATTTTTCTTGCAACTCCACCGAAAAAGTACCGATGCTGCACGAAACCAAGAATCTATAACAAAAAAAATATTGATTATTCACAGTAGTGAATAACATAGAAAACAGCTACTTCATGTTGTTATGGTCAGACAATGAAAAAGTAAAAATTACTTACTGGCTTTTAGATTTTAAGAAACAAAGAATCCTTGCTCCAAGAAGTCTAATCTATGGTTCTTCCCATGCATTTGTCAGCTTTTGCAGCTATTGCTGTTCTTAGGGGTTTGGGAGCTAATTCAGCTAGTACCACATTATTTGTGAGAATTCATGACACAGGAAGTGTATAACTCGGGTGGTGGTTGTTTTGAGGGTTTTTTTTAATTAGAGCACCTGGTGATGAGTCAGAGTGCTCGTATGTTGGGAAGGCAAGAGAAGACAATAAGAGCACAGGGAGTATTAGAAAGTACTGGGATCAATGTTAGTGATTCTTACTGCCTATTTGTTTCTCTTCTGGATTTTAATTTGTTGTAAATTAGGTCACTGTCTTTAGGAAAAGAGTAGGGCACAGAAACAAAACTACAAGGGTCAGAGATTTAGAAAGCATATGAATCATACAAGCAGTTGTGCAGATGATCCACGCAGTCATTGCAGAGCCAGTGTCACTTGTGCCATTTCCCTAAATCCACAGAGTGAATGAAATTGGAAAAGAGTGGCAAAAACCACACGTGCTAGAGAAGAGGGGCTGTCAGGGAAAAACAGAAAGAAAGATTTTTGTTTTATTAGCAATCTTTGTTTGTTTAAGACTCTGGTTTCAGTGTAAAATTATGGAAAGACCATGTATTTTCTAATACTGTCAGATGCAAGCTCTGGACAATTTTATTACTGTAACAAAAGAAGGGATGTTTCCCTTTAGTCTAATTGAAGTTGGCTGCTGCTGTGCTCAGCTTTCGGAAGTTCATGCCATTCAGTATGAACCTCTTTTGCCATCTACTGAAAATACTAGAGAAGATCAGTTGTCTGCAGTTTGGTTTTGGATAGGTCGTGTTAGGCAAAGGGGCTGATGCTCCTTGTGTGCCAAGGAATGACGGTTATGCAAAAAAATAGGACAGGGGAATGGGAAGAGTATACCAAAATAATGCAACCCTTGTTGTTTAATCACTGTGCAGTGAAGCAGAGCCATTTGAGCAATGCCTTGTGCTAAGCTACTTCACTGGCAGGGCTGCAGCAAATGTGCCATATCTGGATTTCAGGTTTTTGTGCATTTATTCTGACGTTGGCTGAAGGGTGCATGTGACTTGTCTGTGACAAAAGTGATGTTACTGGGCTTGAACAACATGGAATGACGAGTGATGTGACTGCATACAACTTTTGTTTAATTTTTAACACAGGCTGGAAAGCAAATAGCGTGTTCTTTTTCCATTTATACTGTACATTCCTTGCCTTTCAAAGGTGAGTATAAACTCAATTTAGCTTAACCTTACCTTTCATAACCATCTCAGGGAAAGGTGAAGAATGAGCAATTTGACATCTGAAACAGTGACCAGCACATTTACCTCTTTAAAATTTCCTGGATTTTCCACCGATGAAAACCATTTCCCTATTTTCTATGAAATCTAGTTCATCCAAGACTGTCAGTCTTAGAGCTTTTAGAATCTAAAATCACAATTTAAGAAAGTGAGTAGGGATATTAATATGCTTACAATAACAATTTTCAAATGCACAGTTTTCAGAGGAAGATCAAATATCTTTATTGGTCAGGTCTTTTTTTTTTTTCACTGCATCTAAAGTTGGACACTCAAAGTCAATCACAACTTTTGAAACTCCAACTAGTTGTATAAGAAACTAGCCTGAAGCATAGAAGCTAGAAATAATCAGAAGGCTCTAAGTAATCTAGGAATCTAACTCTCATGTAAAATTAGTCCAGGCACTTTAGAGAGAAAGATTCATTACTGGGGCTAAAGGCCTAACTATGACTAGGGGCTATAGCTCCTAAATAGCTTTTCAGACATGGGACTTGCAAGTCTTTAAGTCACTTACTTCTGAGAGGTTTACACACCTGGAAAAGTAGACTTTTTGTTACTTATAGCTTCAATTATTTGTCTTTCTAAGCATCATAAACATTATTATTAATGTTATTATTTTATATTTTTTTTAGTATTTTTCCCTTTTAAAATTTCCATCTAGCTTAAAAGCTCATAAATTAAAAGACTCATGAATATTGAAGAGCTTATAGTAGACCGCAGACGTGATTGTAGCAACCTACTGGTAAGGATCACTGTGATTTATGCTGCCATATATTTTTAAAAAAGGTTTAATATTTGTGTCAAGCATAAAATGTGAAGTAGTCGTCTTATCCATGGAAGCCGAACAGCAGAACAGCAGCAGTGCAAGCATCTGCCTGTCAATACTCCTCAGTCTTCAACTGGGACCCCCGGCAGGAGGGTAGGACAGGTGGACAATTGATTTATGAGATGGGCCATGCATGTAGGTATAATATCCACCTCCTGTGGTAGTGCCTTCTTATTGGCCAAGTAACATGTGTGACAGCTGCGGAACACTGTTTCTCATGTCTAGTTCTCTTAGCTTTCTGAAAAGGAGCAAGCAGCTGAGTAGGCAAAACTCACAGGTGAAGAACAGTTAGGAAACTTGCTCAGCTTCAAACTGGCAAAAATTCTGCAAAGGCCCTATCCACTCTTCACAAAGGTCAGGAAGATCAGATTATTTATCAACTATTGAAAAGAACAATCTCTGAAGTAAAATCTTCCAGGAGACATGGGAAAAAAAGTGCTGCAGATAATGCATACTCTCTAACAGCAGTGATTATGTAAGACTGTAAAAACATTCAGGCACAAAAAGGCAACATTTCATGTCTCCTCTATCCATCAGATGCCACTGTCAGCTTTTCAACAGCTTCAGTATCTTTCAATCAATTGTGATTTCCTTAATGGGGCCTATTAGCAAAACAATACCTTTTGATAGGATCTGGAAAACACTCAATGAAGAATACATTTTAAGAAAGTGTGAAGTTATTATTTTGTAAAAGCAGAAATGTGATCCAAGTCACATATTGTGCTGCAAGAATTTCATACATGTACTTGAAAAAGGACTAATGTGTTTTTGCGAGAATTGTAAGAAGAACAGATCAGTCACTTCTTAGCATCTCAAGGCATGCTCATGCTAGTCCTCTTAAACCCATTTACACCACTGTTCCAAAATGCTGAAAGATCAATAAGCTGACGCACACAATACATAGTATTGAACCTCCAGACTTAAGGGAAGCTTGACTCCAGGTACAAATTTGGCGCCATCGTCCTAACTCTGAACAGATGTCGTTATGGTAAGACCTAGGAAGTGGATTTTGTGTCATCTAGGTGTTATCTTGAACAGGTGTTCATACCTGTTAAAAGTTGTGTGAACTTACTAACAAGAACATGACAGTTAAACGGTGGCTTGCTGTAGGTGCTTAGGCTGCTTCCTCAAGTATTTTCCAGATTTCATGTATCAACATATAAGATTTCTAAAAGAGCAAAATCACTACACATAATACTAAATTCATATTTATTTTGAAAACCTAATGAAATATTTTTTTAAAAAAATTCAGCTATTTACGATCTTTTTCCATGAACTTGTGTGCCAAGAAATTCTGCCAGAAGAATTTGGCAAATTCTCAGCTGTACTGCTGCAGATCACAAGGTCCTCCATTAGAGGGTCCCATACCACTAGTTTAAGCAGAATATGGTACCACTGGTAAAACTATGAGAATGACCATTAAAGTGCAGGAAGTATCTGGGATAAACAATGGTATTTTGCTGTGACATGTAACAGCAGATGTAAAGAAACTCACAGACATTAAAAAGCAATGTAGTTAAATGACACAATGCAGATCTAAATTTAAAGTAGTCATGGGTAATCATAAATTATTAAATTTTTCCTTTGGTTTAGTGTAGTTGTTTACTTCATTCCGCACAAGTTATTGTTCAGCATGTCTTTGAGACTGTAAACTTTGTATTACATTGGCATATTAATGTCATATCTTTATGGTCCTTCTTTGAGCCTTATCGTCTGTATTTCAACATTTGTTCAGGCCTTGGAATGCCCCCTCCTCATTATGTAATATAATCTTCAGTTTTTAGAAAACAGCATTCTTTACACACCTGGTGGTCTCTAATTCTTTAGAATATATTTGTTTCCATTGGGAATGCTAATATAGTGTCACAAAATGTTTCTGCAGTGACTTAAAAATTGATTCAATTTTTGTAATCAAAGGACAGTAGAATTCACATAATGCAAGGTAAATTTATACAATATAGATACATTTTGAATTTGTGCCATAGTTTCACTAAAAAGTAGACCATTGTCAAGCAATTCATAGTATTCAAATTAGTTCTTATCTTTGTGTTTAGAAGAATTATGGTACTTAAGAGAGCTTTGATAATTAATGATTGTTCTTATAACTTGTATTGTGATTAGATAACGATCTTACATATTATTAGAAAAACAAAACCCTTTTCTAAGATTTACTCTCTAATAACTGTGATGCCTATGTTTCAGCAGGGAGAATTTCAAGCAGGATAAATACTTCCTCCATAAAACTAGTTCAGAGAAAACTTTCACCTGGAAGGTGCTTTGGAAATAATCTGAGGATTAGAAGATTACATCTTCTTTTAGCTCTACGCAAAGACTGCTATGAGTAAGATTCTACTAGATAACTACAATAAGCTTTTGTTCAAGCCCTGTAATTCTGAAGGTAGTTAGCGCGTTATATCCCTTTTCCTGTGGAAAGGTAAAACACTTTTATTACTTTTTATGGTCTATAATGCAACTCTACGACTTATACTTGCTCAACGGCCCATATCTTTTAAAAATGCCATTGTAACTGAATATTGATTATTTGAAGAAAGGAAATATTTTTGTTTGATTTGTGAATTATTTCTTGGAAAGTGATCATTTATCATTTAGTTGCCAAAACATTCAGACACTGGCATGGGAGAGAGGATACTGTAAAGTCTGCAAGATTTAGAAAGTTAATTTCCTGAAAGAAAGAAAATGGGAAATTATTATCTATAACTTGAAATGTCCATTGATCAGGATACAGTGTTCCTACTGGAAGACTTAGTAAAAACTTTTCACTGAAGGTTTTTCAGTAGAACTGGCCAAAAAATGGGAAAGCTGTTTCAAAATACATAAGAATCTTAATGTTTTACACTAAATCTAACTTTTACATGGCAAAACCTTAGCTGCAGAACCTCAAAGCCTCAAATAATCAAATTAGAGGTTGTAACTTCTCTCTGTTAGAATAAACTCTGTAATTTTTTTTTCTGCCCAAGAGTATAAGCTTACTCATAGACAATCTGCAGTTTACATGTGGTAAGGACAGACATGTATTATCATCTAGTTCTATTTTCAGCATTCTTTGATCACCATTCTTTGTCTTCAGCTCTGCCTAAAATTTCGGGCTATGTATGTTACCGAAATCTGGAATAAAACTCCTTAACAGCAATGAGAAGTTAAGAAGCAGGCACTCCTGTATTGCAGCGCTGGGTGCACGGGGGATCGCTCCAGCTAGAGTGCGCACCTGTTCGATCCAACAGCGCAGGTTAAATACACACCTGTTATATATATTCACTAGATTTCTGAGAAATATTATACATAAACATTAATTTTCCTAGAAATCATTATAATATTCCCCCACCCACTTGCGCATGCTCAGTCTTTTGAGTCGAGGGTCTTCTGGTGGTCTTGGGGGTCGTCGGAGCACCCCCTCCTCGAATTCACTGGTCGAACCCCTCCTTAAAATCTCCATATATGGTCTTGAGAACAGGTCGTATTGCTCCTTGACTTTTCTGGCTCCAAAGTGATGGCTCAGGGCCTATTTTCACAGCTGGTGTTTGAGGCCTACCTTTGTTCTGCCACTCTTCTTAATCACCCCAGACATGCTAGGCTAACTTCTAACAAACAAGATGTTGTAACAGTTCTAAGACTCCCCATTCCCTCTAAGGACAAATAGATTTCATATAAAATTTAACCTATATGACTACAGTTCTGTATTTAGCAAGAATCATCTCATATTGATATTTAATTATCAAAAATCATATTATTCTAAAATTCTATTGATTAAGCATTTTATGTCATGTAACATTTATACAATACTGTTTTCCTATCATTCTCTAAGTTTCAGAAATAAACATTTGAAATAAACAATTTTGCTTCCTTGAAACTTCTATAGCATCTGTTGTTCATTGTCACAATATTGACCAGATGTTAATTTCTGTAATACTGGTAAATTAAGCTTCTAAAATTACTATTGCACTATATTTCATAGATATTTTTTTAAAAGATGAATTTAGTAGGATTATAGAGGCCTCTAACAGTTCCATCTTTCCAGATTTTCTGCCCTATGTATTTTCAGGTGCAAAAAAGATGCACAGATGACAGTATACTGCATTTATAAACCTTTATATCTAGTGTATAAGTCATTTAACTACTGAAGTATCAATAAATAAGGTATGTTGAGCTGCCTCGTTTTGGTAATGTTACCTGCCTGAATTGTGAGGCAGGAAAGTATGTCCATAATCGTAGAATCATAGAATCATATAATAGTTTGAGTTGGAAGGAAGCTTTAAAGGTCATCTGGTCCAACCCGCCTGCAAGGAGCAGGGACATCTCCAACCAGATCAGGTTGCTCTGAGCCCTGTCCAACCTGGCCTTGAATGTTTCCAGGGACAGGGCATCTACCACCTCTCTGGGCAACCTATGTCACTGTTCCACCACCCTCATTAGAAAAATTTTTTTCCTCATGTCTGATCTGAATCTGTCTCGCTCTATGTTAAAACCATTACCCCTCATCCTATCACAACAGACCCTACTGAACAGTCTCTCCCCATTTTTCTTGTAGGCCGCCTTGACGTACTGGCAGGCTGCTGTAATGTCTCCCCTTCTGAGAGGGTGAAGAGCCTCAGCTCTCTCAGCCTGTCCTCATAGGAGAGGTGCACCCATTCTCTGATAATCTTTGTGGCCCTCCTCTGGACTTGCTCCAACAGATCCATGTCCTTCTTATGTTGGGGGCTCCAGAGCTGGACACAGTACTGCAGGTGGGCTCTAACGAGAGCAGAGTAGAGGGGCAGAATTACCTCCCTCAACCTGCTGGCCACACTTCTTTGGATGCAGCCCAGGATGTGACTGGCTTTCCGGGGTGCAAGTGCACATTGCCAGCTCATGTTGAGCTTCTGGTCCACTAACACTCGCAAGTCCTTCTTCTTAGGGCTGCTGTCAATCCATTCTCTGCTGAGCCTGTATTTGTGCTATAATATATATAGTTTCAAATTGCAAATGGAAATATAGCAAATAGGCTGGTAGTTTACTTCATAAATATTAAAAAACCCCACACAAGAGCAAAGTTAAGACAGTGGAGGATAATGGATAGCCAGCACTTCTGAAAATTCAGTCACAATTCTAGATGGTCCAGAATACAGGTTTAACTTTATATATTCATCTGTGAAAGCCTTAGTGTACAGGTACATATTATGACTATTTTTTGAGGACCTGTAGCTATCAGCTGTAGCCTGGGCTCCTTCCCATTAGTGCACATGCAAAATGTGGACATGTACTTTCAGTGATTTTGTGATCATAGCTTTCATCATATTTTCTCTATTTTTTTTACGTTCATTCAAAATGAATTAATTTTTTAGGAACTAAATACATCCATTTGAAAAGGTTTAATCTGAAGGTTTAAGACATTTCCTGTTTATGTAATAGTTTGTCAAGTAATGGGGAAAGATCAGCATGTCAAAACACATTTCGCAAAGTTTAGTATTAGTAAAGTTTGTGAACTTTGCTGCCAACAAATGCTGTCTTTGATTCTCATTAAATTAATTTTTAAAACTGGGAGAAGGATCTTCTGCTGGCTTGAAATAGGAAAGATAACTTGCATGTTTTTCAGATTGTAATCTTTTTATCTGAGCTTCAACATCTAACTGAGAGCTCAGAAATAAAAAGATTTTCTGCAGGAACCATTTTCTTCTCTTTAATAGCTGGAGGCACAAGACAACCTTTCCACATGGGAGGTATAACCATACCACTCTGAGTTGTAGATTCTGGGGGGACAAAGCACGTTTGCATGTCTAATTGAAATATTGAGGTAATCCTTGAACTCGCAGTTTAGAGTCCATATCATATCAATTAGGTGCAGAGCTGATCATAATATATACCTTTCTGAGACTGAATAATATATCTCATGATATGTTTTCAATGAGAATTCTTTAAACTGTCTAGAGACCAGTTACAAAATTAGCACTGTTTAGGATGAAAAAAAAAAAGTAGTTAAGAACGGTATGGCATTGCTTTTAAAGTGGAAATGCTATGTACCCATTGTTTGAGTATCTCTTTTGTTTTACAGTATCTCATTTTGAGTTTGAGACTAAACACTAGGGTTTTTTTCTAGGCCAGGGAAAAAAACCGATGCAGTTCATGGAGTAAAATGCTCTTGTTACCTTAATTAGTTTTGGTTATTTAGGCAGTTACCTACTTAATTTCATATTTTTATTTGGTGAGAATAAATTCTGAAAGAAGTAGACAGAAGTTGATTTATATAATAGTGTAATGTTGTAGATACATTTATTAGAGCTTACCTTTCAAGACATACAGAATTGAGATGGGAATTAAGGGTCACACAGAAACATGAGAGATAATACCTGACTCCTTTTCTTCTCAGAACTGAAAAGCTTTTATGTAGATTTGTCTGTGTACTTGTTTTTGCATCCTGAATCAGATCAAAATTCTTAGGAAAATCCTTAGGAAAAAAGCCTATTCATTTCTCAGCAATTATGTGTTGGGGGATATTGGAACTGAATTTTGTATTTAGGCCATCTGAAATAGGGGAATGACTACTCTCAGTATCTTGGGATATACACAGGCTTACATATGCTACGAGTCAGTATTGCGTTACCTTCCAAAGTCAGTGCACATTGCAGAATTGCATTATGCTAGCTGGTGTTAAGAAAAAAAAAACTTTTTTTCAAATGTGATGGTGACAAATAGTAGGAGGGAGATGCTAAGTGTATTAAGAGAATGTAATTTATCCCTGGTCTCCATGTGGTACTTTTGAGAACATTAAATATGGTCTTTCATATGAAAAAAAAAAAAAAAGAAAAAAAAAGCTCCCCCCACTCCTACCCCAAAACAAATCCCAGAAATATCATCCAAGATGAACTGTTTCTGAGCTTGGTTATTACTATCTGGTGTATTTCTGTATGCATGTTGGCTGAAAGGTATGGTAGAATAAAAGTTAGCTCTTAGAATTGGAATCTTGTGAAACCACATCCTGCATAACAACAAGCCGAGCGTATCTCTTTCTCAATGTAATTGTATGGATCTGGGGAAAGTGTTTAATGGGATGATACATTCTCACTCTGATATGTTCTTCTAGACCCTCTGTTGTTCTTCCTAGCTGATAAGTTTTGCTCAGTATGGACAAAGATATTCTTGCTGAGGGCAGAGGAAGATGATGTTATTCACCATATTGAGAATCCAGTTCATAGCAAATGAAGCCATCTGCTAACTGAACATAGCAGTCAGGAACAGTTAAAACTGATGTTCATGATGCTAAGATTTGGTCTTTCTACCATCCCTCTTTGGGAGGTAGTGCACAAATAGGTGAAGATTCTCTGAGAGAAGTTTTCTTTGATGTTAGCCTAAATTGTAAGAAAAGAACCTTCACCATCATCTATCTCCTTTGAGAATCTTTGACATTTTCTTTTGGTACTAGTGCTCTTCATACAGTCCAATTATATCTTTCTTAACATTTTATAGACAACAGCAGTGTCGGAGGACTTAACCTGAATATTCACTGATTCCTCATAGAGGTATGGGTGAACTTCGTTTATTTAGGGCTTTGTACACACAGTTATAGGGTTTGCAAGGTTGCACACAGGGGTAAACTTATTGCTATTGGATACAAGGTTCGTAGCACACGCTGATACTATATACTGATTGGATACATGCAAATATACACGAGCATCTTCGTCTTCTTCCCCACCTGCAGTTAGCTTACCTTGTTTAACATTCCTTTCTGTTTACAACGCGGCTGTTTATCACTTACTTGACCGTGTGGTGACCTCAAGATCTCCAGTGCTGTAGCTAAAGGCTGGGTTGTGCAGGCAGGCCTCAAGCAGCACAGCATGCCCCTGTTCAGTGAGGATATTCTCTACACAGCAGTATTCTTTGTGTTTTACATAGGTCTAGTAGGTATAGTTGAAAAGTTTATACTTTCCTACTCTTTTTCTATGATAGCGTTGATTTTAAAGAGTCTGTTTTCAGAGGCTTTAGTAAAATCAATGTTGTTCATCTTTTAAGTTTTCCTTTTTCCTAATGGTTTTGCTGCAACTGATCAACTGGACACTAAGTGGTGCTGTTTCATATTCTTTGTGTGCAATCTCTCCTGCCTGCACACACGTACATGCCACTGTACTTAGGGTCCCTACAACTTTACCTCCAAGTTAAGGAAGACGACATGAAATACAATCAGGTAAACTGTTTGGATCTGATATGTAAAACCTGATTAGCACAGAATGAGGAAAATCATAATTGCTGTCGGCTGTGCAACAGAATTGAGGTAGTGGTGAAGATATTCAGCAAACAAAAAAAGCCTAAGTAGAGCTCCAGTATAATGTGAGGAAGGCACACTAGAAATCCAAAAGTGCCTGTATATGATGGGCAAAAGTGTTTGAAATGGGGATCATCGATCTAAATTCAATTTAAAAACAACCAACTAAGCAGGCCAATATCTAAACCCTATGTATAATCAGGTCTGTGAAAATACGTGCTAGCTTGTGGTGGAGCACGTGATTGGAGTGGTTGTGGCTGACTTAAATAGACTTGAAAAACTTCAGCTAACTAAAAAATACTATCCCTCATGTACATTAAATACTTCTGTTAAATCATGGGAGAAAAGTATATGGATGAATTTTGTCAGAAATGATATGACAATATATTTTTCTTGAAAAACAACATGGCCAAATTGCTTTTGTATTTTGTATAGCTCCAGCAGATGTCAAGGTAAATGCATAAACCTATGACTAACAGGATTAGTCAGGTGAGGTAAACTACAATACAGGAATTTAGTATGAAGGTTAGCTATTGGATCCATTTTGGTAGAAGCAGCACATATTTTTTGTTTCCTACTTATGTGCTGAAGCTCAAAAACGCACATGTTTTCCCTATTTTGACGTTCTTTACATTAATCACATTCCCTAGCTAACAATGCATCATGGTGTTTTGGCTTCACTGGAGGTGAGTCAGGTTTTGTTCTGCAGAACCATTCTTAGTTTTGAATTTACTAGCTCTCTGAAAAGGGAATGCTGCTGTATACGTATGTAGTAATTGATCATTGGAGGATTCTTATTGCCTCCTCCTTCTCTACCCCTTCAGGAAATCCTGGCCCTGATTCTAAAACTAACAGTAAAACACAAATTACATACAGCTTTTCCAGCTTGCATCTGACTTGGAATTCTCTAACTAAAATAAATATGTCTTGTCACTCCTTTGAACTTAGATAACTATTCACGTGATTAACTCAGCATTTCAAACTGACATCAATGTTGTATGCCAGTTTTAAAAAGGAAAAATTGCGCTTTTGTACCAAGGAGTGATTTAATAAGATACTGAAGCTGTCTGGTGACCTCACAGCTCCAGTCTGCTTCTGCTCTTGTATTTTATCTCTTCCACAAAGTTTTGCAGTGATGAGCATTGGACTTCCAGCTAAAGGAAATAAAGCTGCTGAAGGCAAGCTGTACTGCAGGTATGCTCATCAAATTGCCACATATGACAAGCTAGACAGTAAAGAAGGTAAGTCTTACCAGCGAATAATTGTGGCCAGTGGGAAGAGCTATTTCATTGGCAGTTTCAGAGGTGATTCGTGCCTGACTAGATATTCAGGTTTTGGTTGCTCAGCTTTAACACAATGGTTTTTGTGTTTGGGCTTATGTTTAGTTTTCTCCTCAAGGAACCTGGATTTACTATCTGAAAATCAATTTTCTTCAAGGCATCTTAAGTAGTGCCCTCAAAAATGTCAGTGAAGTCAGAAAAACTTCAGCAGAAAAATCTGCTGTTCGTCTTTTAAAGCCAACTAAAGATCCATCTTTGAAGAAAAGAATGAGATATTGGGATGCCAAAGATGACACTCTGAAGGATGAAGTGGAAAAAAGTTTGTAAGCATATAATTTAGTATGAGGGTTTATTCACAGAGATATGACATGAATAAAAATTTGCCCAGTAAAGTACAGAGTGGAAACATGCATATAAATGCTACCTCTATAGGACAGAAACAAATAAACTGTACAGCTTGCAGTCTTCATAGAGTTCATTTGCCTACCTGTGGAATATACTCCCGCAGTTTTCTCTTGCAACCCTATTCACACTGATATTTCAACTTTCTTTTAGAAAAGATTAAGAATGTCTTATTCTACAGTAGTCACCTTGGGGCAAGACATCTTATCTTCTCCAGAGTTACATGCTTATTTAATGAAAGATGCAAACTATATTGAACCTGCCTTAACAGCTCTGAACCTGAATGTAACTTGATGGTGCACGCACTGGGGGTGACTGATGGTATCCAGAAGAGCTAGATATATTAGCAAATAATCAGTCAGAAAGAATGATAGCAGTATGTTTTTTGATGGGTCTTCACCATGTTCGCAAAATCACAGAAGCACAGTGGCTGAAGCTGGTAGACACCTCTGGAGGTCTCCTAGTCCCACCTCTGCTCAAACAGAGTCATTGCAGTGTGTTACCTGGTGGGTTGCTCAGCAGTTTGCTCAGGGCCAGGACCAGGGATTTCAGTATCTCTGAGGAGGCATACTCCACAGCCTCTCTGGGCAATCTGTGCCA
Organism: Ardeotis arabs; assembly: GCA_011801015.1. Taxonomy (NCBI): domain Eukaryota; kingdom Metazoa; phylum Chordata; class Aves; order Otidiformes; family Otididae; genus Ardeotis; species Ardeotis arabs. The sequence continues at coordinate 51,551 of JAAGAY010142732.1, forward strand.
GAGTTTGTTCACATTCATAGTAGATTTTTTTGTTTGTTTTTTCCTTATATTTAAATGGAATTTAAACTTGTGCCCATTGCCCACTGTCCTGCAGCTGGGCACCATCGAGAAGAGTCTGCCTCCACCCCTGTGGCCCTACACTGCAGACTCCAGACTCTAGCTGGACCTTGTGGTGTTGATTACAACACTTTGAGCCCAGCAATTTAGTAGTTTTCAGTTCACCTCACTGGCTACTTATTTAGCCCACAGTTCATCTTTTTTTTTCTATGAGGATGTTCCAGGAGAGGAATGTGACTGTATTAAAGAGAGGGTTCATGCTGCTGGTAGTGATGTGTTTTGCTTTAGGCTTTATAAGACTGCGCTGTATATCATCTATTTTAGCACCATCTTCTCAAACATGGAGGCTAGAAACAATGGCTTTGTCATTTAAACTTTGAATCTGTTAATATAGCAATCCAATTTCTGTACTGTCGAAGACATTGACATTCCTACATTCTTTGATATAGAAAATAAGCAAAAGATGACCTAGTTAAGTTTGGATAAATTTTCAGTTTCAAACAAAGTCCTTCTTAACCTCTTGTTTCTTCAACAGTTGTTCATTTTGTTTTCTTAAATTATTGGACTCAAACAGCAAGCCAATAGAAGAGTAAGAAAACTTGCACTGAAATGGGAAAAGCAGTATTTTAAAACAGATGTTTATGGAAGCCACAATGCCTGTAGGCTCCAGAGATATCTGCAACAAAGAAATCTGACCTAGCGCACAGTTTATCACATGGCACAAGGGAAAATGCTTAAAATATGAGTTGTTTGGCAACCAGTGAGATGAAAAGAGCATTCCATGTATGGCAAAATAGCTTCCAGGATACAGACTGAATAGACATAAAAATCCATACTCTGTGTTACGTTTCACATGCAAAGATGTTTCACACAGCTGTCTTAGGTTTCAGTGAACACTGTAAAGATATTATTTTCAAGATGTGGAATATGTGTAAACCTCCTATCGTGTTTGTTATGTTAGTGCTGGGGGAGGAGGTCATCCATGCTCAAAATGCTTCCCTCTGTTATCTGATGGCTCCTTTACTTCATCCCATCTGCTGGTCACTGGGTCTGTCTCTCCTGTGGACAGATGAGCCATTTCAGATGCCTGCCTTCTCTTCGCCAAGACTGAAAGTTGGCACAGTCTAATTGCCAGTCTGGTTGCTTTCTTGTTGCCTTTGGAAGGCTGTGCTCTCACTGCGGCTTTTGTGGTTGTTTCCATCAAGCAGTGTGGTCCCTCTCAGAGGCACAAGCATGCCAGACCAGTCTTTTTGAATCAGTGCCAGCCCTCTTACTTGGGAGGTGAAGCCAAATATCATATATTTAAAACTGTAATGCTTTTCTTGTCCACCTAGCTCCTGTCTCCTAAAGTCATTAGTTGCGGTTTTACTTCACTGTTAAAATACTCTTCAGTTTTTTCACTCTCAGCTCTAGCTGTTTTCAACTCTCTGTTCAGCAAGCTGTGTGTAGGTAAAATGGAGAGATTCTGCTCTTCTACTTAAGGTCTTTTATTTTTTATTCTTTTTGTGTCCTAAGGAAGTAGAATGTGTTTCTTATTAAATGTGAAACACTATTTAAATAATATTTAGGAGCTGTCTTAAGTCTACTAAAGCCAGGCTATTTAAACTTGGTTTTGACATTCTATCTCTAGCAAGAGACTGTACACCATAGTGGACAATGAAAACTAAACAGTGCTGGCTAAGATACTTCTTAATATGTTAAATTAATGTTTTTTTCAATATTTTGATGCTAATTTGCATACAGTGTCTCCCTGATAAGGTACACGTCTCAACAATAGGTGATTAGGGAAGGCATGACTTTCCCAACATCAAAACTAGTCATGTGAGACCAGAGTCCTGCCTCTCAGCATCCATTCTCTAAATCCCCCAAAAGTGCTAGATTCACTTACATGGCTTGCTCTATCAAGAGATACTCAGGCTCATTATTAAATACTTAGTCAGCTAAAGGTCTTGGTCTTGCTATTCAAGATTCACAGTCATAAAGTACTGATGGTCAGGTGAGGACAACAGAGAGTCTGTCTCCATTTTCTCTTCAGTCTTTTGCTTATCTTGCAATAAATTGTCAGTCAGACTGCAGTGAGACATTTCTGTAACTGACAGGAATCCACAGCAAGATAGATTTATACTGGTCTCATATAGCACACTAGGTATCTGACACAAATAGACCACTTTAGTTTACCTCCAAATATGGTTACTAAACTAATCTCAATTTTCAAGACGTATTGAAACAACTATAGCAGAAGGAATGCCTTCAGTTATAATGAATCAACATTGTTTCTTGTCATACTGTGAATTTATTTTATTTCAACAAATCTGGTTGTCAGACAAGAAATGAAATCTTCCTTCCTGGAAGATTTGAGAAGACTGTAAGAGATTTCATTTCTTGTCCGAAATCTGAGATGAGCAAATAATTTATCATATTTATATAACAGGTTAATCAGAGATTTTATTTTTGTTTGTATTTTCGATGCATACATAATGGATGGTTTGGGTTTTTTTCTCACATATTCACATGTTGAGTAAAAGGAAACAGACTTTTCTGACGCCAAACTAAGTATGGCACAGTTGGATAATACCAAGGAGTGTCATGATTCATCATTTGACTTTGTTGATCATAAAGAACTCTGGCAGAAAAATTTGTGTACCAGGAGCACTCTTGGATATTTCAAAATATTTGGGCCCAGTTTAATTTTTTTTTTTTTAGTTACCAATGTCTTTCTCATTCTAACAAATAAAAATATTCACGTACAGTATCTAGATATTCCCATATATACCATGTATTCTTGTAGTAAACTACCATGGTAAATGAAAACTTATAGAGACACTCAATAAACACAGAAGCAAAGACCATTGAAGGAGTCAAGAAAAGGTTAGCCTAGTGTGTTAACAAAATCCATTATATTGGATTTATGTTTCACCACTGGAGAATATACAGAAATCCAGTATCAAGATAGCAATATCACCAGTACTGCACTGATTAATTTAAAGTAAGAAATGGATAAGGATGATTAATCTGTGACTAGGACTGCTGTTAAATTAGCAGTGAACAGAAAAGGAAAAAAGAAAGTACTAAAGTCACCTCAAATAATTGTTATTGAAAAAATAATGATGGGCAAATCTGATGCACAGGATGTCATCAGTGCTATGTAATTCAGGACTTACATGTAGTTTACTCATTTCATCTTACATTTAATGATTGATAAACTTCTGCTTAAAAGAATGCTAGATTCTTGAATCCTTCCGGAACAGGGCCTGGAATTGCTTTTCTTGTTTTCAAATCTAGATAAAGACAAAAATCATGGACATTTTGAAAGATAAGTATTTTCCTAACTACTACAACTACATGGCTTTTAAAAAATACAGAATAGCATTATATTATCAGGAGTTTATTTTCACTTGGAGGTTTGATTTATACTGGAAATCTATTATATTTTTCTCTTTTTGTTATAAAATACATTTTGTTACTGTTCAGCAAATGTTTTGTTAGGAAGTTGAGACATTACAACCCCAAGTCTATAATTTCTGTCCTTTTTAACATCCTCAGCCCTTACCTGTCTCTAATTAAATTCAGAAACTTGAGTGATCTAGAAATTGTATAAGATTTATAGGCTGGTTTTTATATAATTTCTATAATTCAATGAGTTTGTGAGAGACTGACCGTTCCAAGGATGTCAGAATTACATAGGTAGCAAGGGAAAGCAAGACAGTAATAACCTGTAAACTAAAAAGATTAGCTTTTTTAACCTAAGAAAAGTAATAAGCTGTTAGATTTGTGACAAAATTTGCTGTGTTGAAAAATTTTACTCTATTTAGTGTGATAATGGCATCCACTGTGAACTGAATGCTGGCTAAGTGGTATGCCAAATGTATCAGTGATTGCCACAGCTTTGAAAGGTGGCAGCAACAAATAGGTGATAGAAACTTTAGGAGCAAGACAAGTTAAGAAGAAGTGTCCATTAGACAATTAAAAGAATGATCTTCTGGAAAACATGCCTCAGGTCATTCACATTTTGCAGACTTATAGATTATGTATTACACAGAGAAAAAGAAGAGCGAGAGAGTTCCAGCAAGCAGTTTTGAGTCTGAACCAATCAAGGAAATAGAGTGAAAGCAGATGATACATGAAGTATGACTTATCAGCTTACTCCTCCTCAGATTTGTTCTTTCCACAGCTACACATTCAAATCAATTAAGATTTGTGCCTCTAAAAAAATTATTTTCTACTGCTTTTATGCAGCAACCGGTGACAGCGATATAGGGCTGAGATACAGTTTGCCTACCAGTAACTCTTTAAAACATAGGAAAGAAATGTGGTAAAGCATAGCCTTACTCCTTAGTAACTTTAGGCCAGCTAATCTCTAGAGAACAACACTTATGAATTGTCTAAGTGTGCTGAAAGTTATAATAAAATGAATTGTACATGTATGTATAAAAAGTCATTATTCATTCTATATTTCCTTTTGAGCCAAGGATTGAGTGGTTTACTGTAAGCTAAATGCTTTTTCTGTACCTATGACCTAAGCTATGAAGGTTGTAAATGACTTGGTTTAGGATACATACTGCTGTTAATGCTAACAGCATTCTGAAATCATTAAGATAGGAGGAAGTGTATAACACTTTTCTCGTCAGTCTTCTAAACTGTCTATTTGAGAAATTAAATTGTTTGGTTTATTGATTTATCTTAATTTTTCCTCGTTTTCATATGGTTGAATTGGGATATTAAAAGAAAAAATTGTTTTGAACTTTACAGACTGGAACAAAGCTAAGAAGTGGTTCAACTTTATTAATTTTTCTCCTCCTGATATCTGGTTTGAAGGCCTTATATTTAGTGAATCTTCATACTGTCCTCCCATTTCGTCTTCCTTCTCTCTTAGTATCAGAACTGTTTTTTGCTGATGTTGTACATGAGGAAAAAAGAGAATAAGATAGCTAGAGTTGTATTACACTACTTCAAAATATTTTTTTTTTCCGTGTAATGGGTACTATTGGCCCCTGATTATCAAACATCTATACAATGTTTACATTAAATTATTAGTCTATATTAGTTTGTGTTAAACTTTTTATGTGTGTGTGTGAAAGAAGTGAAAGCTAAGGTATGCCACTGTGCTTAGGTGATCTGGCATACCTCTGAAAAGGCAAGGACTTTATTTTGAAACTCAATGTAGTCTTGTAAACAGTGGAATATTTGTGCCCATTCCAACTTTAAGGAGTCCTCTTTGCTGTCTTCCACTGTTATGAAACTATATTCTGAGCACAGAACACTCTGCTTAAGGACACTTGCTTGTACATGGAAGTTTACATTACTTTATATACTTATTATAAGGCAGTTTTACATCTATCAAACCCAGCTGGATGTGAAGCCTATACATTGTGATGTTCAGTGAAGAACCTTGCTGAAGATTAGGAAGGTACTTCAATAATAAAAATAATATATAGTGTATTAAAATCCATGGCAAAATGCCGTAGTCAAGTGGTTAGCATCTTTGTGGCTAAGATTTTTTTTCCTGGGACTATTTACTATCCTATTTGAATGTGTTTCTCATCCCTTCTTATCCATGTGGTGACGCTTTTGTAGATATATGACTTGCAAGAACATCAATGCCAAATGTGTTCTTTATTGCATTCATATCAAAGGGCAACCACAGGTCTGAGAGTTCAGACCATCTGCACAATTCATATTGGGATCTTCTGTATAGTCTTTCATATGCAGTTTGAGTAAGATAGATAAGATTCTAAGAAATAGAGGCTCTGGCAGGGGGAGGTGATATTTCAATACTAATCAGGTATATGTCCTGAAGCACGCATATGTGCTTCATTTGTCAAATAGTCCTTCCAGGTTTGCAGTCCACCAGACTTTAGTGCCTGCTAAGAACTTACTTCATGGTCAACTGTATTAGACAGAGGATCCTATGGATCACCAGGTGCTTTATTCCTCAGAGTTTGTATTTGTTCATTTATTTAGCCAGGGAGAATGAAGGCAAACACACCTGTCTGTAATGGAGGTTAGTTTTATCTGTAAACAGAAAGACTTTTTTATGTCAGTCATCAATATCTTCCAAAGTACTATAATTTTTCATGGTGATCGTACTGGACCACCTTCACCTTCTCTGTACAATGGATGCAGAGTCCTCCATATTTCCCAAGTTTTAGAAGCTCTGTAATTTTAGCCACCCTACTAACCTTGCCCTCCTTTAACTTTGAGTTTACTTCTGTAGTTTTCAGCTTCCTTAAGTGACTGGAAGGTCTGTCCTCTGCCTTCCAAGACTCAGCTCCTGTGTTTTTCTGGCTTTCATGTTTTCCATACTTCTATACAGAGTTATTTCAAAGACACAGGGTAATGAGACTTCTAATGAGTTTTTGGCCTTCACATAAAGTTGGCAATTCAGTTGTATGCATTTGGCTACTTAATCTGTAATAAGCACATCAAGCAGTCTCCCTGAGAGCTCTAATTGTGTTAATAATTGTTATTTTTTCTTATGAGAATGCTAAGGTTATCAGGTTCCCATTGTCAAAGGCCCTATAACATTCCAAAATGACCACAGAAATATTTTCTTCCTTTAAATTGCAATGTAAGATTTACCCCTGCAATTATCATAATGTGTGGATTGAGTTAACCTAAATTACCTTTAGAATTGCAACATTTGCATATTAAAATGCTGTTTAAAAGTCTGTTAAGGAAGGAATTCTTATATTCAAGTCTTTTGAGTATCATTAATTTTTATATTAGAAACAGAGCAGTATGCAAGATAATGTCACTTATTCTTATTTGATAAATTCTAACCTATGCCTGAATTCTTTTCCTGTATAATGCGTCTTGTAAAGAAAAAATGATAGCAGTGCATAAAGATTTTATTTTTGCTTCTTTAAAGTCACCTGCACAGTTAGCTCATGACTTAACTCTTGGGAGTTCTTACGGGCTTTTTGAACTCGTGCTGTGCCATCATGTGCCTCTCTGTAATATTTATTTTTGGTATTTTATACTTTTGCATAATGAACCTGCCAAAGAAAACCTGACCCATTGCTTTATGTGGTTGCCTAACTGCCATGAATTAGTGTCAATAGCTTCTCCAGGGAGAGCTATCTAACTCTGATGAACTTGAAATAATAGCTCAGAATGTACTTCTGATCTCATCCAGGGTTAACTTTCTGTTATCTGATGTCCCAGCTGCTCCTCAGTCTCTTGCATGCTGACCTGAGCTGAGCTGTCAGAATTTCAAGTGTAGCTCTCAGGCAAGCCTTCCATCAGGTGTCTTCTCATGACCTAGTGGGTAATTCTAGGTCTGAGGCATTCCCACAGGACTTTACTTCAGATCACTAAACACAGTTTCAAGGATATCCTCTGGAAAGAAGCTTTTCATTGTCATTGATCCGTAGAGCCCTCCAATGCTCAAAAGACAGATTTGTAAAGTGAGTGAATAAAATCTGTATTGCTATACTGTCAGCTTCTTATTGGAAATACACATGCCATTAGTAAAAGTAAGGCAAATATCAGAGAATTTTAAAAGCAAAGTGTTTCAAAGCTAAGTGTGTGACTTGTGAAATCTCAATCTCTTTAAACCCAGAGGCGTTCCTGCTTAGGAGCCAAATTTGCTCTCCAACCCAAAACCAAACGTTCAAGGCTGAAAATACTTTTCTCAAGGCAATGGAGGTCTCTCTCCCATCTGAATGAATGTTTCAAGAATGGATTGAGTGCAGCCCTGAGAGAAGGACTTGGGTGTGCTGGTGGACAAGAAGCTCAACATGAGCTGATAATGCGCGCTTGCAGCCCAGAAAGCCAATCACATCCTGGGCTGCATCCAAAGAAGTGTGGCCAGCAGGTCAAGGAGGGGTGATTCTCCCCCTCTGCTCTGCTCTCGTAAGACCCCACGTGCAGTACTGCGTCCAGTTCTGGAGCCCCCAACGTAAGAAGGACATGGACCTGTTGGAGAGGGTCCAGAGGAGGGCCACAAAGATGAAGCACCTCTCCTACGAGGACAGGGTAGGAGAGTTGAGGTTGTTCAGTCTGGAGAAGAGAAGGCTCCGGGGAGACCTTATAGTGACCTTCCAGTACCTAAAAGGGGCTTATAAGAAAGATGGGGACAAATTCTTTACCAGGGCCTGTTGTGATAGGACAAGGGGTAATGGTTTTAAAATAGAAGGAGATAGATTCAGACTGGATATAAGGAAGAAATTTTTTACAATGAGGGTGGTGGAACACCAGAACAGGTTGCCCAGAGAGCTGCTAGATGCCCCATCCCTGGAAATGTTCAAGGCCAGGTTGGAGGGGGCTCTGAGCAACCTGATCTGGTTGGAGATGTCCCTGCTCCTTGCAGGGGGTGTTGGAGTAGATGACCTTTAAAGGTCCCTTCCAACCCTAACTATTCTATGATTCTATGATTTTGTCCTCACAGGAGAAGTGCTCCAGCCCTCTGATCATCTTCATGGCCGTCCTCTGCACTCACAGCTTTACTGCTATGATCTGTTCAGGCTCCTGGGAAGGCCTATCAGTTGCCTGGCATCTTATGTGTGTTTCGCAAAACAGCTTGCCTGGGTAGGAGGATGTGGGTAGCACAAAGCTGTCTAGTCTGGTGGCTCAAGGCATGCCCAGGTCCACGGGCAGTTTTATAGGCAGTTTGTGTGCAATGAGCAAAGTCAAGCCTCTTGCAACTGCTTATCGAGAACCAGCCAGGCCACAAGATGATCTACCTTTCTCTAGCATTTTATCCTCTTCCTTTGGTAAAGTCTTTTCTGCCTAGGAAGGTTAATTCTTGCATCTAGGCCAGGGTCCTGTCATCTGTAGAGTCAGACTGCTTGGAACAGCGTCACAGGGGCCTGTCAACAGCAGCTACATGCCAGGCAAGATATCGTAACTAAAATCCTGTCTTGTAGGTGCAGATGACAGAGCATAATTATGTTTGACATGCTACTAAAAGAGGAGGGAGGCAAGCCACAGAACACTACTTTCTCTTCTCTCAGTGCTTTATTCACCCCCTCACTGCTGCTAACGCGCTCTGTTAACTGATCATTTTAGGTTGCCGACATAATGGGAGCCCTGGGGAATTAGTCTGCATGAGATGTAAGAAGCCGCTTCTTGGTAATGTATTAGTCATTTCAAAACGCTTTAAGGAGGAAGCAGAAAAAAATGACAAGCTAATTCTCTGATATATTTCAGAGGTATTCAGGCCCCTGTGAGAACAATACCTCTATTCATGCCTCAGCACTGTTGGGAATTCATTTTTCCTTCATTCGAAAGAGTGGCCTGACCAGAAACAAAAAGAGAGAGAGACGCAACGTGCTCTTCCCTAAGCCATGATTTCTGCAACTATCAGAGTGAATGACTGCCAGTGCTCATTGACTATAGTAGGAGAGAAAGCCTGAGGATGCATTGCCTTTACAAAGTATTCTGCATGCAGTGTTTCCTCTGGAAATCTGCCTTGCCTTGATGTAGTGCATGCAGAAGTCGGGCAGATCTGACAGCTTCCTGTCTTCTGATACCTACATTTTTGTACATAGGGCAGTAAGTTTATGAGGACTGTATAACATTTGATTTATTGGGAAAGTGTGTGTAAAACAGGATCATCTAGCTGCCCATTGTATGAAGGAAATGTCAGTAGAATGAAACAAGGTAAATAATATCATAGCATGCTATGGGGATAAGGGTTGGCTGTTTTCCCAGCACTATGTTAGCTTGTCCAGCTCTAATGGGTATAGGTAAAGGCAATCATCGCATGATGAAATAGGGCATGATAAATAGAACTGTGAGTAGATTGGCTTTAATTAATTAGAATGGTAGCCGATTTAAAAACTGCGAGTTGTGAGTTGCTGATAAAAAATTCTGACAGCGTTACAATACTTTGTTTCGGTGTATATGATTATTGAACAGTGGGAGTGCAATTTTCATCTTCGGCCAGTTGTACCCATGTACAAATCTATTTCAGTTTACAACCAATCAGCTTCAAAGAGTAGTAAGCAGTATAAACACCATCTCTATGAATAAGGGTATAGACAAGGGTCTGGAAATTTGGGTTGGGCTTCTTTCAAAACTGAGGCCCTCTAAACCTTTCCCAGAACTCGAAATAAGCTGAATTGTTACCACAAACCAAAGTAGGAAACTCCACTGAGAGATAATTTCCTCTTTTTCTTAGTCTTTTATTATGCAACCCAACTATATATTTAACTCATTCTATTTTCACATGCTCTGTGTTACATCCCTATCTTGTGACTTGGGAAATTCTTTTGTAAGTGACAAAGACATGGTAGAGTATGCTGTATTGCTTAGAGTTATACCTCTTCTGGATGCCACTTCCCAGCTTTCTGAACCGAGGAAGTTAATGGAGTTATTAAAAGCTATAGCTATGTCTTCCCCAGAATTCTGTCAAAGTGATTCAACAAAGTATTTAAGCAGTTGTCACCAAAAATAAGTGTTCAAATGCTTTGGTAAGTGTGGATAAAACTGAACTGACTCTTCTCCTGGACATAGAAAACTTGCCCGAGAAAAGAAGTGCTAATAAGAAAGCCTATTAAAATGCACATATTCTCTAAACAGTTTTAAATAACCAACTACAAATAACTAATTTTTTTTTTTGGAAGACCAAATAATTCAGTGAGTTTTAGTGAGTTGTATGAAGAATAGTAGAATCTTTTCTAGTGACACAGCAAACACAGCAGGAACAACAATAACATAAAACTTACTTGATATGAACCTGAATGTGTTTCCGTAGAGAAATTAAGCACGACTGTGACTTTTGTGATAGATGCTGGCAGTGATACAGTTTGTTTGCACAAACAGGTTCCTAATAAAAAGGAAAGAAAATGGAAGAAGCAGGAACAGGTGACCTGGAGGACTATAGATACACCCTCTGGGCCTGCAGGTATGCAACTAGAAAAGCCAAATCCCAATTGGAGTTGACTAGTGAGGAAGGTGAAGGACAATAAGAAAGGTTTCTATGAGTACATTAGATGCAAATGGAAGACTAAGAAAAACTGGAGCTGGTGCTGAATATGGCAGGGGCTTTGGTGGGCCCCTGAGAAGGGCAGGGTATTCAATGTCTTCTGCACATTGTTTTTTCCCTTACACCAGCTTCCAGGAACCCCCTGTCCCCTGATACCATTGTGAAAGCCTGGAGGAAGGAATATTTACACTAACTGGAGGGGGATCAGGTTAGGAAATATTTAAACAAACTGGACACAGCCAGGTTCATTGGGCCTCGTGGGATGTATCTGAAAGTGCTGAGGGAGCTGGCCCACATCATTGTGAACCTACTCTCAATTATCTTTGAGTGGTCAGCAACTGAGATAGCAAATGTCATTCCTATCTTGAAGAAGTGCAAGAAGGACGATCTGGAAAACTAGAGGCAAGTCAGCCTCATCTCAGTTCCTGAGAAGGTGACAGAGCAAATAACCCTGGAAGCCATTTCCTAAGACATGAAGGATAAGGAGGTAACTGGGAGTAGACATGAATTTACAAGGGGAGAAGTCATACCTGGCCATATGATATCCTTCAACGATGAAACAACTGACTCAGTGGATGAGGAGGAATGATGGACGTTGCTAGGTCAACTTTAGTAAGGATTTGCATGTTCTCTCTCATTTACAAGCTGATGAAGTATATCCTGGATAATTGGTCAGTGAGACAGACTGACAGCTGGTTGAACTATCAAGCTTAAAGAGCACCAGCAGGTCCAGCTAGAAGCTGGTCTGCAGTGCACAACCACAGGGGTGGATACTGGGGCCAAAAGTATTTAATATCTTCCTGAATGACCTAGATGGTGGGCTAGAGTGCACTCTCAGCAAGTCTGTAGGTGAGACAAAGTTGGAGAAGTGGTTGATACACCAGAGAGATCTGCTGCCATACAGAGGAATGTGAGACTGGAGAAATGCGACAATAGAAACTTCAAGAAGTTCAGCAAAAGGGAAATGGCAACCTGCTCTCCTGGGGAGGAATAAGCCCAGGCATCAGCACAGTCTGGGGTTGACCAACTAGAAAGCAGTATGTCAGGAAATGCCCTGAGGATCCTGGTGGACACCATGTTGACCATAAGCCAGGTATGTGGCCTTGTGGCAAAGAATGCCAATAGCATCCTGGCCTACATTAGGCAGAGTTTTTAACCTAAAGAGGAGCAGGCTCAGTGTTTGTTAATATCATATGGGGGTATGTGGAAAGGAGATAGAGGCAGACTCTTCTCGATGGTGCCCAGCTGCAGGACAGTGGGCAATGGGCACAAGTTGAAACACTGGAAATTCCATTTAAACATAAGGAAAAAAAAATCTACTATAAGTGTGAACAAACACTGGCACAGATTGCCCAGAGAGGCTGTGGAGTGTCCCTCCTCAGAGATACCGAAATCAGCCTGGTCATGGCCCTGAGCAACCTGCTGCAACTGACCCTGCTTAAGCAGAAGTGGGAGAGAGAGATCTCCAGAGATGCTGACCAGCCTCAGCCACTGTGGGGTTCTGTGATTCCATGATTTGGTGACAATAGTGATATATTCCACTCAGTACATTGAAAACTTGTGGGATGTAAAACGCCTTTGGTGGCCTTTAAGTTGGATTGATGTCGTATTGCAGCATGAAGTATGAAAGCCTTCTATCATTTAATTGTGCAGTAATGGATATTATGCTTCTGGATATGCAATGTTAGGTATTGTTATTGCATAGAAATCATAGTAGAGCAAACATTAAAATATTACATGATTTTTACAAACCAAAATGTCATACTGGTAGGGTCTGCATGTACTGAATTAGATTAGCAGAGCTGTTTATTCACCCCCTGCAACATGTGGTACAGAGCAGAGTAAACGTCTATAGTGGATTTATTTCTGCAATTTCAAGGTGTCTGCATAGTGCCGTGGTGGTGGAAGTTACAGCAGGATAAGAACTGACAGAACGAACTTTCAGTTCTAACACCAGCACTGAATAATAAGGAAAGGTAAATGGTTTTTTATAACAATAGAAGTTCAGATGAATAGGCCAATTTCTATTTCAAATTATATTTTTATGTTGAAGAATCAGAATTTATATATAATTCCTCTTGTTCACTTTCTTTCATGGGACTTTGAAGTTTAAAACAGGCAAGTGAAAGCCTGTGTATAAGGAAACAGTAGTAAATGTGCATTTAAATTCTCATCCAGAATTATTTCAGAAGTAGAATCCAGTAGATTTCTGTAATTAATGTTGCCCAGTGTTGCCCAGGATCCTTGATCCTTTTCTTTTGATAGTTTTAGCCTGTGAGCAATTATTTTTTTTTAACTTGTCTTTTATGTTTTGATTTTTTTTTTTTAAGGGTCTGAAGCAATATTCACTTTGCTGTTATAACTGAAAGAAATTATTATTTGACATATTCTTGACTTTTTCCATGTATATCATTACTTTCTTGCTTTCTTACTGAAAAATACTGAAGATGTCGCTGGTTTCCTCAACTGTTCTTTCTGAGATGTGAAGCATCCAAGCATGTTTTCCAGCACTGGACATTGACTCAGTTCTTTCCTAGAATATATCTCTATTTGGATATTGTGTAAGACCCAGAATGTTAACATTTAGATTCCACTCTTGGAAGTATTTAACACTATTTATTAAAAGCATTCTCACCTCAGCACAGGTGAGTCATCCCATTCTGCAGATACCCAAAAAGCACAGAGAGACTGTAAACCAGATCCATCAGAGGACATAGGATTCTCTTGCTTTAAAGAAAATCTTAAATTATAGAGTTTCACTGCCTACCCTCTACATGAAAGATCCATCTGGGATCCAAAAATTATGAGTTTACTAACCAAGGGGATAAGCATCCCTCTAAGCTAAAGACCTAAAATTAACATGTTTGGAATATCTGTTCCTAACCACATAAAATGACAAAATGGTGTATCTTCAATCTTGCCTCCATGACAGCTGCTATGAGAAGCTCCCATCCATTCAAGACACAGTTTGTATATCCTGTTCCTAAAAACAAGTGCCTATGGCCTTCTTTTAAGGAGCTGAGGAAACCCCACATTTTTTTCTTTTATATTTGGGAAATTCAAAGGAATTTGAGCCTCTGTTCCCTGCCACCTGAATGAATGTTACAAACAGTGAAGCGTGTCATAGTTTAGCCTTGCTTGGGACCAGACTACGCAATGTCTCTCTCATTCCCCCCACCCTCCAAGGGAATAGGGAGAGATAATATAACAAAAAAAAAAGGCTCACAATTCAAGATAAGGATAGGTAAAACAGACTCGACTTGGGGAAAACTATTTGTTTATTATTAAAACTAAAGCAGGATAATGAAAAAGTGAACAAGATAACATCCCCCCACCTCTCCCTCTTCCTGGGCTTAACATTATCTCTACCACCTTCCCCTCCCCGAGCAGCACAGGGGGGAAGAGGGAATGGGAGTTTATGGTCAGTTCATCACTTGTCGCTTTATGCTGCTCCTTCCTCCTCAGGGGAAGAACTTCTCACATTCCTCCTCTCCTCCAGCATGGAGTCCCACCCACGGGTTACAGTCCTTCATGAACTGCTCCGGTGTGGGTAATTTTTCCATGGGGTGCAGTCGCTCCAGAACGGCTGCACCAGTGTGGGCCCTCCATGGGCCACAGCCTCCTTCAGGCATCCACCTCCCCCAGTGTGGGGTCCTCCATGGGCTGCAGGTGGATCTCTGCTCCTCCGTGGGCCTCCATGGGCTGCAGGGGCACAGCTGGCCTCACCATGGGCTGCACTGCGGGCTGCAGGGGAATTCTGGCCAGGAGCAGCATTACTCCTCCTCCTCCTTCTTCAGTGACCTTGGCGTCTGCAGCCATTCCTCTCACAAGAAATTCTTCACAACAGGAAGGCAGACGCCTCTCACGTTCTCTTCGCATCTCATCTCCTCTCCGCTTCTTGCAGCAGGCCCAAGCCGAGTCGGGCCCAGTTGGCTGCCCGGCGGGAGGCCAGAGGGTGAAGGCTGCAAGGCCCACAAGGCTCACACCTTCCCCTCTCTGCCCCGACTCCAGCTTCTTCACATCTTCTATTCTTTTCTTGTTTGTTTTTTTTTCTCCCCTTCTGAAATATGTTATCACAGAGGCGTTAGCAGGGAACATTCTGTTACCAATTGGCCCGGCCCTGGCCAGCAGCGGGTCTGCCCTAGGCCCAGCCGAGTCCGCTGGACAAAGAGGAACAACTTCTAGCAGCATCTTACAGAAGTTGCCACCATAGCCCCCCCTCACTAAATAAAACCAGGACAAAGCATCACCCTATTCAGAGTGGAGACACTTCCAACTTCTGTTGTGCTTAAGTGTAGAAAATGGGAATAGGACTCCTTAGAACATAAGGCCCAAGTGTGATTTTGTTCCTGTGGGATGAACTGTGAAGTAAAATGTAAAAAAATGTAAAAAAAAAGTGATGTAAAATTAGAAACTAGGGTCAGGTTTTATCCAGAACTGAGAGAAGCTAAGTTACTAGTTTGTTCTAGCAAAGATAGGGATTTTGAATCTTTATTTACATTCTTATTTCTTTCATATTAATCCTGAGAAACTCCAGAAAAGTTATCTCTAGAAATAGAGACTAGATGTTTAGTAAATGGAGTGTTTTTAAAATAATAGAGAAAGATTAAAAAGAATTTCTAGTTATTTGCAGAGAATTTCTGTCAACTGGGGAAGTTTCTCTAAATGACCTGTGCTAACCCCACAAAATATTGCAGAAAGGTTTTCAAACAGAGGCATTCTATCATCAGGTGGCATTATTGAGACTTAAAAAAAAAATGATGTTTTCTACTGTACTAAAATTTTTAAAAATATCATGTGCTGTCAGCAATTTTTTGGAACAATGTGACTTCATATATGAAGTTTACTAACAAAGACAGTAAGTGTTACCCATTCCTAGATCAGTGTTTGAAGAACTATACTGATGTCTTAAACACTGTGGGCTTCTTTTGGGCCTGGACCATTCTATATGCTATACTAATATAGTCTTACAGAGAAATTATAACTTTTTTCCATTTAAGCATATAGCAAGGAGAAATAATAATTTTTGGATATTACACAGATATATTTTTAAATGCAGATGAGAAATACTGTGTTTGCACTAGAAAGTTAAATTGCTCTGACTATAGAGAATAAATAAGTATCTCTGTCTTGTATCTCTCTGTGGTCCTGAAAACTTGTTAAACATTTTAGAAACACATTAGTGTAAATTCTGTGCTATGTACAAGTAAAATGGTTGGCCAGAGTCTTTACTGGTAGTAGGAAGTTTGCCTTTGCTTGCACTGCATATAAATATGGAACTGTGTTTTTTTATTGCAAAGAGTGAAATTTCTTAACATGTTTGTTCTTTGACCTTTTATTTTATACTTAGTAATGATGTATTTACTGAAAAATTAACTAAATAAATACAATTTTATTTTATAATGAAATGTAATTCCCAGTTCTACTTATGTGCGTAGAGGCTGGTTTTGCTCATTTCACTGGGAGTAAATCAGATTATATCTGTCACACAGGAAGAAAAATCAAAGTTTTATCTTAGTGAAAGATGTTGGTCTTTGAAGAACTTTAAACAGACTTTTACAAAACTAGAAAAATGAAAGCCCATACTGCTATCCTGAGACTATACGTGTCTGGACATTATTCTAGGGAACTTATCCTTTAAAGACAGAAAGAAAATTGGTTTTAAACAGTAAAAGGACATTTAAAAGCCAAAATTGCTTTAATTAAGCGGGTAAACTTGGGAGTAATTTTTAAAAAATTACTAAAGAAAGAGATTGATTCAATTAACCATTTCTTATGTAATTGTGATGCACTGCATGAAAATAGCAATTACATAATTGTATTTGGAGTTTGTGGGTTATTCTGCACTTCACAAACCCACAAAGCATGTGTATTTGCACACTGGTGATGAGTTTTCTCTGAATGAGTTAAAGGACTGTGAGAGAAAATGACATTCTGAACATTTCATGGTTTCAGAATTCCCATGAATTCACAATTTTTTCTGTGCTCACTTGTCATTAATGCTTCTTGATAGCCATGTACGTTCGATAAACCAACCAAACTTAAATTGTTTGCTGTAGCTTTCTTGTTGGAACAACAGTAGCTGCAAAATGCACTGAGTCTGGTGAGATCTATAAGATAGATGTTGGCTGGAATCCTTACAGTCCTTCAGCAATGCTGTATGCTTTTCTGCATTCGCTCAAGGACTGTTCCAGTGAATTACAAAATACTTGTTATCAGAAACAAATAGAAAGAGCATGATTTTGTTACTTTGATGGTTACAGAGTTACGCATTAAAAATGCATAGATATGTTAAAAGGCATCTGAACATTTTCTTTCTAGTAACTTAGATTATCTGGATAATGTTTCTCATGTTTCTCTGTGAGGTACAAAACTTAGTTCCTGCTAAGTTGTTTGAAATAGAAAAAGGAATAGAAACCTTTTAAAATTTTAAACCAGAGTATTTTCTGTTATTAAATATGTAAAATTCTACTTAAAATACTTCTGTTATTTAGGGAAAGTGGTGTTATTTCAAGAGCTGCATGCTGTCAATTGTTATGCAAGGTTATGCATATTATATCATTTAATTTAAATTTATTTCCTGATAATGACTCAATGGCAAAACATGAAGTAAAGAAAGAAACTTTAAAAAATAATCTTAATAAAGTTCTGCACAGCATTCTGCCTATAGCACAGCATGTACTGTGTATATACACCCATGCAACATCCATTACTTGGTGCTTATTCACAAACACACTCTCAGCAAACAATTACTTTCCTTTTTAAACATGTTTTTCTGAAAACTGTAATAACTCACAAATTAATCAGTAACAGTGGGCAGTGATATGACTCAACATTGCTGCAAATCTACGATCGTAAAGTAAATAAATAAATGTACCTCAAACAAACTATTGTAGTTTGTTTTTACAGTCCTATTCGTTTATAATCATGCATGAAGAGCTGTCTCTGTCAGCTGCTCTCTGTGAGGCCTTCTTCTATTAGTAAAACCCCTAGATTTGTTAATACCGTTCATGTCTGTATTAAATCAGGTTGTGTGAGGGATTTGGGTTTTCTATTTGAAGCTCCTGAACGTTGGCTCTAAGTTCTTTCAAATGAGAACGGAGTGTTCTGATTTGAAAAATGCAAACCATAAGTCAAAATAAGCTCCATTTGGGGCTTTTTTGTTTTTTTTGGTTTTTTTTTTTGTTTTATCAGGTTTCAGATGTTAACCCCAGTATGAAGTCCTTTTATATGTTTTTATTCAAATAATTGTAATGTCCAATCAGAGACAGTCTTTCTGGTTTTGGTTTTGTTTTTTTTTTTTTAAACTACCTCTGCATATTCCTGGTGTAGCAAGTTTGGCCAAATGCTTCAGAAGATTTTTTTTTTCTCTGACATTTCCGTGGTATTCACTGACAAAGGATTTGATGTTTTGCAGTGCCCTGTTCAGAGAGAGTGCTGCACTACTGTTGACTTTACATAAAGGTGAATACTGAGGCAAAGTTAAATAAGTGATTTACCAAAGGTTGCATGGACAGGAAGAGGGTACAGAACTCTGATGTCAGGATTCTTAGCCCTATGCTTAAGTGTAGACCCATATTACTCCATATAAATGATCTATGCCTAACATAATAACAAGGAATCCTCTGTGCTTCAGTTTAGCTGAAAGAGAAAAGAAGAGAGAGACTGCTGGAAGACGGAAGCTGGTGTTGTCAAGAATTTGAAAAACGCTATTCTTTTTGATTAGGGTTGTGAGTAACGATCAGCTGTTTTCTGAGTAAGATTGTAACAAATGTGGAAAGGATATACACTTTGTATACACTGTATTTTCTTCATAAACCAGGTTTACAAAAAATAATTGTTAAATGTTCTTCAGGGTTTATTGTGTAATTGGTTATCAATAATCTTCCACACCTTAATTTTCATACAGTTTTTTTGTTCTGCTCTTTTGATCTTAACTAAGAAACTAAAAGGCTTAGAATAACTTCTTCAGAAGTTAACAGCCTCAAAGTTGTCTTGACAGTTTAGCACGGAATATTATAAATAAGTGTCGTTTTGAAAACTGAGGAATCAAGTGACATCTAAGTGAACGATAATAAAATATAGTTCTGTGGTACATTCCTTCCATGAAGCAGTCAATGCTGAATTTCTTATAAATAGACTCAAGATAGTATCAATATGGCTTTACATCTCAAGCAGAGTAAGAATTAAGAGATGTGACAATGTGTACAAAGAACTCTACTAGCTCGTGCATCTTTATAATTTAGGAGTTTGATTTTGGAGTATTATAAAGACCCCTATAAAGTGCACTTCAGCCCAAATTAGCATATATCTGGGTTACTATGCTAATTTTTTTGTGAGACATAGAAATCTAAACTGAGTCTATAGTACCAGAGCCTTAAGGCTGAAAACTGTGACTTCGTACTCACTTAGGTGTTTTGTATAGTGGAACTGACACCCATATCCATTTAGAAATCAAGAAGAAATCATATCATAAGATTTATTCCAATCAAGACATCTGTAGTAAGCTAACAATTAGGAGTTACCATGAAGTTAATGATTAAAAAGAACAACTACAAACTACTGTAGTTTGTTTTGGTTTTTTTTTACAAAAATTCTTTTATTTGTTAGCTCTAGGCCTAAAGCAGTAGTCTCTGGCTAGAGAGCTATGTTATGTTTGCAATGTGAGGATATTTACTGCATAAGAAGTAATTACTTGCTCATGCTGTGAAGGACTTTTTGGTAATGTACCCCCTACTATCACACAAGAGGTGAGATGAATAGAGTACGTGTTTAGTTTTATGCTTATTCACAATGGTATAGCCTATGTATTTTATTCATGGGACTCATTTTACCATTAAATTTCATAGCAACTTTAAATTTCATAACCCCATATTTTAATAGCCAGGTTCAACCCAAGCATACTGTATAAGGTGCTAGAAATATTTCACAACATCAGTGGAGAAAGAAATCCAGGATGTCGTAACTCAGTTTTTCCTTTTGTATATTTTTCTCTTATACTATAGGTTATAGAGTAAGACAAATGGCTTGAATCTAGTACCGCTCATCCAAACTCTTGATTTTCCTCCTCTTCTTTCCATTATTTTGAGTTTTATTGCCCCCTGGGTAACTGAGAAAAGGGCAGGCTGTAATACTGAGAGCGAGAAGGAGAAGAGAGAATGGGAAATTCTTGCTCCTGTAGGGAAGGAGTAATTATAGAGATGACAGTTATTATGAAAAGTTAGAAGGGAAATACCATCTGGACTAGCTCTTTGGAAAATATTGCTGTATCTTTGAAGCAAGTTCCCTTTTCCTAAGACTCCTAAGTTTTGTTTTCTCTCCTCTTCCGATTGTTCTTAATTTCAAACCCATGAAGGCTTTTTAAGAAATCCCAAGAGCAGCCCAGTGTGCTCTCTTCACACTTCTGCTGTTCTAAACCTCTTATTGCCCATCATAGTGGTATTTGAATGCCTGACGGAGTCCCAGGCATCATTAATAATTGCCATCATCAAAATAGTTTCCTTTCCACACTTCGTCTGTTCAGTGTTTCCTCATCTTGTAGAGCGTACGCTCAGGGGAAAGACTCACTTTCCAAGAGCTCCTCAGCTGTTCTGGATGGCTGAGCAGGCCCCGAGAATTTTCAATAAATTTTTAAGTAGTCAAGTAGCACTGAATACACAGTAATTTAAAAGGAACATTTTGCAAAACAGTTTATTTCTGCCATTTTATTTAATTATTTCCATCTTTTCATCTGAAATCTGAATGATTATCAGTAGTTGTACTCCACTGTACAGAGCACTGCAATTCCTATGATAAAAATACATCTTTTTCTCTTCTAAATTCTTTCGAGACTTTCCCTTCTTTACCTTCCAAATCATGAACTTTCAGGTAGTACCTACAAAATGGAGCTGCCTGTCACTTCATAAATAAAATATGATTTTTTTTTTCATCTTTTATTAAATATTATTATTTTATTCTCTATTGAGCAAGTGCCATTATGCTGAACACGCATGCTTGCCTGAAGCGAGCCCTGAAGGAAGAACTGTTAACTAGAAGAAAATGTGAGATTCCTAGCATTTCCTACTACTGGAGAAAACAATAGAAGCACAACAGAAAAGGAGAGGTGGAAGAAAATTTCCTTCCTCCTATGCATCTTCCTTGCTGATGCTTTTGTTACCATACAGGAAAGACAAGTGAAAAAACAAATCATTCACATATGATGTAGAGATCTTTTAAGATTCTTAAATCTGAATAGTGTGGGCTTGAATTATTGTGAAGAGCACAAACATAGATTAAGGTTGAGAGGACAGAATAGAATGGCATTGTCGAACAGGTTTGATTTAAAGAATAGTCTCGTTAAATTTCAAGTTTGGTCCTCCTTAGTGAGTTTGTCCCTGGGTTGAGTATGGCTCCAAAAAATTCACAATGGAGGGTTAATTCTCAGCTGACAGCAGCAACACAGGGCTGTCACAGTAGTGGCAATGTTAGGGCAAAAACTTGCTCAGTAAGGGTAATTTAGTACAAGAAGGATGTGGACCTGTTGGAGTGGGTCCAGAAGAGGACTACAAAGATGATCAGAGGGCTGGAGCACCTCTCCTGTGAGGACAGGCTGAGAGAACTGGGACTGTTCAGCCTGGAGAAGAGAAGGCTCCGGGGAGACCTTATAGCAGCCTCCCAGTACCTCCAGGGGGCTTATAAGAAGGATGGGGAGAAACTCTTCAGCAGGGCCTGTTGTTATAGGACGAAAGGTAATGGTTTTAAAGTAGAAGGAGGTAGATTCAGATTGGATATAAGGAAGACATTTTTTACAGTGAGGGTGGTGGAACACCAAAACAGGTTGCCCAGAGAGGTGGTGGATGCCCCATCCCAGGAAACATTCAAGGCCAGGTTGGATGAGGCTCTGAGCAACCTGATCTAGTCGGGGATGTCCCTGCTCCTTGCACGGGGGTTGGACTAGATGACCTTTAAATGTCCCTTCCAACCCAAACTATTCTATGATTCTCTGATTCTAATTTCTGGTCATGCTCACATTATAAAACATGCTCTACTCCCCATAGCCAAGTTTATTATACAGTTAAATAATCTGGCTTCTGGAACTCAGGAGGGCTTCGTAATTGTGAAAATGTAAATGTATCCTTTTCACCTATCAAATTTGTGTACCTATGCTGCTGGAAAGGAAAATACTTGAGAAGCATTTGGGCATTATCCAAATTTATCTAGTAATTTATCTAGTGATAGGTGAGATGTAAACATACTTTTAAAAAATTGACTTGTTTGGAAAAGTTAAAGAATTGAGGGAAAAGCAACAGCAAGAGAGTTGTAGCTTAAATTGAGCATAATAAATCCTGGACTGTACATTTCACGCTCTGAATAAAATAGAAGTGATTCAACTGTGAGTCAGCAATTTCATGTCAATGTCCTGGTGCCTGCATGAACTGTTTGACCATGATTCCTGGGGGTTATGGAGGCATCAGAATTCTGAAATGATATTACAGTACTGTAATTCATATCTGCCTTTTGTTCATTTTCTCTCTATATAGTTACATAATTTATTTTTTTTCACTTAGACTTTAGCACTTAGACTGTGCTGTAAAGTGGAAAGCAAACATAGAAAACATTTGGCAATGTGATTTCTTCCCCTGCACTGGACACTGAATGATTGTAAATGAAAATCACTTTAAAATCTTCTAATGCAAGCATGACTATTATCAGCTTTAGATGTGAAGCAAGAAAAGTTGTGTATATACTGTATATACTTAACTTCAACTCAACAAATGAGTTCTAATATAGGTCAAATAATAGATAATGCAGTACCTGTAATGCAACTGTGAACCAGTGTCAGATATCCAGTTCTTGCAGGAAATCAGTGAGATAACTCAGCCATATTAATGGAAAACATAGTATTATTGAGGTCTGTTCCCCCCTTATTATGTGCTTACAATTCCAGTTGCAAGTCATGAGAGATGTATGTGTTGATTGCAGGATGCGGCGTCATTACCTACAGCAGAGCAATTATTTCTGCAAGTTCCCCAGAAATTTTAGTATATATTTCCTTTTCATAATTGCTTATAGATTTCAGAACAGACAAATATGGTTATGGCAATGATGTATATCTTTTAATAAAGATTAAATATTTCCTTTTCATATTTGAATATGAAAGGAAAAAGGCCTCTCCTTGCCTCTAGAAATACTGGGCTGGAAGGCAGAAGCCATGGTATCAAAGGGCTGTAATAGT
The DNA here is from genome assembly GCA_011801015.1 of Ardeotis arabs. Classification (NCBI taxonomy): domain Eukaryota; kingdom Metazoa; phylum Chordata; class Aves; order Otidiformes; family Otididae; genus Ardeotis; species Ardeotis arabs. The sequence goes on from JAAGAY010142732.1 coordinate 74,752, forward strand.
CCTACGCTCCTTGGAAAGCCCTTGGTAAGTGACAATGCCAGCTTAATGAGCTCCAAGCAAGTAGCAACAGAGAGACATATCCAATTCTGCCATTACGTACAAGAAATGTGGCCAGCTGTCCCCTTTCTAGAAATTGTGTTATCTCTGAGTGAGCACTTCACGTCCAGAGCCACTGATTAAAGGTTTAAGAAACAGAGACATGTACATATCTGCAAATGTTGAACAGTGAAACCAGGAAGGTTAATAAAGAAATATTCTTGTTCTACACAGTATTTCAAGACTAGCAGTAATGTAATTGTTTTGACCATCTGCTTCACACCCACAAAGAAAGGCTGTAAAAAATACTGTAGACTTTTTTCACTGCTATAATTACAATTCTTTATAGTACCTTGCAGCTAGAAGAAAGTTAGTTTTTTTTTTTTACCTTAGGACAAGATCAGTATTAAACTATCTTTCATCTAGCCTTGAAGTAGCTATAGTTCACAGTTCACCCTCCCATACACCTTCAGCTGTTAGAACTGGTTGCACCTGAAATAATCTTATCAATGCTATAGTAAGAGAAAAAACATAGTTACATCACAGTGGCTGCTGGGTGTTTTCTTAAATTACAGCTATTAATAGGGATATTTAACAAGAGTATTGGGCTGTTTCTATATGTCTTGTAGTAAAAGACAATAGACTCCAGCTACAAAAATATGTCTAGTGCTAACGTCCCTTTCTATGTGCACAATCCAAATAATATATAATATATAGCACGAGAAGCGAAATGTATCTCTCCTATGAGGAAAGGATCTTATTAATATTTGTAAATACCTGAATGGAGGATGCAAAGAGGACAGTGTCAGGCTGTTTTCTGTTTTCCAGTGACTGGAACAGAAGTGGGCACAAACTACAACACAAAAGGCTTCACCTGAACACCACACTTTTTCACTGTGAGTGTGACTGAGCACTGGCACAGGTTGCCCAGGGAAGTTATGGAGTCTCCATCCTTGGAGCAACCAGCTCTGGGTGACCTTGCTTGAACAGGAGACTTGGACAAGATGACCTCCAGAGGTCCCTTGCAACTTTAACCATACTGTGAAATTGTTTATGATCAGTTATGTCTTTCATGGGAAATACAATTAAAAACTTTTTATAGACACAGTTTGGATTGATCACTACAAGGCCTTGCAACACAAAGAGGTGGAGGAAAAAGGAAATGCAAAGGCAAAATTAACTGCAGAGCCTCTGTTGCTGTGCTGTGTAACAGATTTGTGACAAAACCAGCTTCCTTTACAGGACATTTTAGTTCAGCAGCTGTATAAAATATACAACTAAATAGTACTCAGTCAGATGGCTTTGTGCTAAAGCTGTTGAGTGCCAGTAGCCCCAGCATCACCTGGAGCCTTCAGCAATTCAGGAGTTGAACTGAAATGAAAATAAGATTAATTTCATATCTTATAAAACTTCTCTTATATTAGTTGCCTAGACAGAAGTGGAGTGTATAGTAGCATCAACTTGCAATAGTCTCGTCTGTAATTATATTTTTTATAAGACATTGGCAAGTAGCCCAACAAAATATTAACGTGAAATCTGATCTGCTAGCACTGTGGAAATTCTTCTGTATTGGAACTGAGATGGGAGGTTTGAAAGTGTTTGGCAGCTGTTGTAAATTCAGGAGCTGGAGGCAAGGAACAAACCTAGAGCAAACCAGAAGTTAATATTTCATATGGCTTTACAAACTGTGCTATCTTCTGCATATGCATACGTGTATGACCAGTATTTTTTCCTCTCTGGTTCAGACACACATTCATTTAATTTTGCTACCTTAAGTTAATAAAATTCACCTTTCTTCTATTAATTTTTAATGAGACTTTTCAGTGATGACATTTAATATCCCCAAATAAAATCATCCAGTAAGAAACAAAATTGTTCTGTTAAATCCAATTACTCTCCACTTCTCCCAAAGAAGCACACAAGCACAGAAAGATTTACCATATGTTGTAGTCATTAACACCTTCAGTCTCTAGCAAATCACTGGAATATAAATCTTACAAAGCATGGGATGCATCTCTACAGTACTCTGCCAACAGCTTCCTTTTCAGCAAGAGGGTCAGTTAGCTGGTGTGGTTAATCTGACCTCAACAGTTGTGTTGTCATGTGGAAGCATGACTTCTGAGGCAAAGAGTTCTCAAAACATGCAACTTCTAAAGTTGTAAAGCTTGTATCCTTACTCACTGGAGGTAGTGCTTTGCCTTCAAATATGTACAGAATGTTGTCTGCCAGAGCCAGTCCATAAGACAAAAGTTGCAAGACCATTGAACATTGCATTTATTTAAAAGGATACTAAATAGAAGATTGCATACAGAAGAAGCTCAGTCATTCACTTAAAGAGACTTACCCAAAATTTAAAGAAAAAGTCACCTAATTCTCTTAAATCCAGTCCATACTGCCTGACAGCAAGTAGCATTTGTGTAATCTAATGGTATTAATCATTGTCTACATAAAGTACAAGACAACAGAACCTAGTAGCCTTGAGTGAGGCCCAGTGCAACTGTCCTATAGCCTTTTCTAGCGTAAAGGGAGATTTGAGGTGGGGCAACAAATGATAATGCTATCCATGCTCACAGTAAAAGCTTAGCAATTGCTTCCTTATGTAAAGCAGGAACATTGCTTTCCTAGAAAGAGACATAAGATTTTCATCCAGACACCAACAAGATACCAACTATCACATATTCCTCCAGTCACCTAAAAAGCCTTGTTTTATAATGTTACTTAGATGGGTGTTTACTGCTCTAGAAACTTGCCTAGTGCTAGCTGCTAAAAACTCGATGTAATTTGAGAAGTTTTAGGGTCTAGTGTTCAGAAAAAAAATCGGTTATTTGAAAGGTTTATCAGCAGACTCTTTATGTAGATGGAGTTTGCGCTAAAACTCTGCTTTGATTTCTGAAGAAGCATCAATTAAAATTTCAATTATAATCATATAGGAGGAAAACTATTAATGTTTAATAACCACTTGCTTAGTGAGATCGTATGCTTACAATCAGTGAAACCATCACTAAAGTGTGGAAGTTTCTGCAGACAAAAATCGAAAGGATTCCACTATTTGTCATGCTTTTTTCCTTTTTTTTTTTCCTCCATATTTCTGGAGTTCATTTACACTGGAAATACTAGAGCTGATTTGGGTGGCAATGAGTGATGTTTGTATGTTCAGTAAAGTCTCATAATGTGCTATGAATTACCAGCAAGACGTGTAATAGATGGATAACAAATTCTTAAAGATGTGCATTTCATTGGCTGGGGTTCTGGATGGTATGTTGACCAATAATTTCAGCGTAGAAACACAGTACTTTAATTTTTCTGATAATAGCTAGGTATATTCAGCTTGTAAGTGTAAAAAAATAAAGTTAAATGAATTGCAGTAAGTCATACTGATGATGAATTCACACTAACAGAAAGCAGTCTGTACTCTATCTCCATTGTATCACCAGTTAAATGTGGACTCTGAAAGCATATATCTCACAGTATGTTTCTGTCCTGAGTTATCAGTAGTATATTCTCTGCCTCGTTTCCTTAGGGTTTTTCTTTTGTACAAAACTGGATTTCCTATTTAGCTCCGTCTCCCACAGCTTGGTTCCGAAATAATTATTGTCAAAACTATGTGGACTCCCTGGAAAACTGATTACCAGTGACTGAGCTCTAGAAGGGTATTTTGTAGAATGTAACCAGAGTCCCTGAAACGTAGAGGATAGTTGGAGATCAGTGGGGAAAGGTGAGATTTAAATAAAAGAGAGAATGAGACAGAAAACAAAGAAAGGAGGAATATTTCTTCTGAGGTGGTCCATCTGTGTTTCATTTTATACACTTGAGATATTTGCTTGAAGATTTAGCTGTCTCTGGAAAGTGTGTTCCTGAAATTGAGAAGATGATGCTTTATGAAAGAGACTGTGGTAAGAGTTTTGCATTGTGTTCTTGATTATGCTATCCACTTTTTATCCTGTGTAGTTCAGGCAAGATACAAGCCATGTATTAGATTATTCATTCAGCGAATCATTGTTTGATCCAAGTGTTTGCTCTGGGATGATAAGCCTCCTGCTTACATCTACAGAATATATCACAACAGTTTTACCCTCAAAGAAACTTGCTCTGGGTCAACAAATTTGGCAAATATGGAAAAGTAGAGTTGTCACTGCTGCCATAGCATGAGATATTCACTGTATGCTACTTTCAACCTTGTTGGTGATTTTAATGCCCAGTATTGAAGAGCTCTGCCAACCCTAAAAATTCAGTCTGATATCAGACAGTCTCATACTAATTACATTGATTATTCTGTAATAAGAGTAACTGTAGAAAAGAAATCTTAATTTGTTGCTTAAAGGAAGGTTATATGGTTCTGAATTTGTCAACAGGTCTGTATAGTTTTGTTGCACTGTTGGGAATGATGGATAGTTTTTTGGGACTGACATTTGATTTTTCACAATATAGTGGTATTTTAAACTTCACCAAGATTTTGTTTCAGAAAAAACATGCAGAAACTTAGTAATTTAAATAAAAATATCTCCACAGGCTCCAATCTAACAGCTAAACACATCACAAAACCTTGTAATTTGACCCTCCTCTGGTTTTGACTGATTTCAAAGCATCAGGGAAGAAAAGGCTGTGTGGCTTAGGGTGTGGGTGCAGGTCAGGATCAGACACTTGTATACTATTCTCTGCAAAGTAAGCTTAGTGTTCAGGTTTAGTATTTTCTGCACTGAGAAGTATCAACCACCTTTTCGGTTTGTTTAAAAATAAGAATCAGTGTATGGAGACTGGTCTTGTTGGAAATTCCAGTTTTTGTTTTTACAATTTGTCCAGGAAAAAAAAAGATGTGTTAGGAGAAAGATTAACAGAGTTGCTTCTGATTTAAGATCACTGCTGTTCCTAGCACTGAAGAGGTCATGGAGAAAGGCACATGCCTGAGTTCATGCAGTTTAAGGACTCCATTTTAGAATTCATTCTCTCAGTATTATACTGAGAGAATATGTGACTGGCGGTTTTGTGCTCTTGCAGAGCGAAGAAAGGCTTGGGACTTGTGCAAGAAGTGGATAAAGTGCTGACCAGTTGCTCTCAGTGGGATCTAAAAAGCAGTGGTACCTTTCCGCCAGGACTGAGGAGCAGGCACTGAGGGTAGTGGGAAGTTTTTGCCTGCATTCTGTAGAGGCTCAGGCAAGCTGAGGTCATGTCTCTCAGTCCTGGTGGGTCTCAGCTGCTTTTTCCCATGCTTGTACCCTCTGACATGGTATGGCCTGCATTATTTCCCGGACCAAATGGAGGGAGAAGGAAACAGCTGGTGCCAGGGCAGAGAGAGAGCCTTTTTACCTGGCTTTACTATCAGATCATGACAAGCACTGGACTCTAGTGCTCAGTCCCTCAGAGTAGAGGACGTGTTAGTCCTTTCTTAACAGATTGATATTTCTATAAAACATCTTCCTCACCTGCTCTTGTACTCCTTGCGCCCTTATCACGGCCCCCTGTTTTTGTGATACTCAGTCATTCATGTTGCATGATCTCAGAAACAGTGATGCAAACTATGTAATCTGGTTACAGCTGTATGTAATATGTTCAGAGAAATTTACCAAGGCTGCTAGTGTTCCAGAATGCAAAGGTGACAGTGATATCAAAGGGTCAAAGGCAGTAGCTAACTTTGCAGACTTGGGCAGTTACCCTACAAAACAAGCAGACAAAGAGAGACGTACTATAAGGAGGCAAAATGGACAATGGAAAATAATACTTCACATTTTAAAAATCTTCAACCTAAAGCCTTGCTGTTTAGGCTCCTGTTGCTTTTTTTTTTTTTTCTGATAGCAGTCTAATTGAATCATCTTGTGGTTCTGTTTTCTATGATGTAGTTTTCAGTATAAACGAAGCAAAAATAAAATGAGAATTTAAAAAGTTGTGTATTTTTTCCAAGGGTTCTTTCCTAAACAAAAATTTATGAATTACTTAATAGTTGCTACTGCGGCATGAAGATAAAGGGAAAGAGAAACACACATCTGTAATTATTGTTGAATTAATTAGCAGGTTATTTTGTTTTTCTTTCTTTTTCAAAACAATTTTAGAGGCACATAGCAATTCATGTAGCCAGAGAGATGATGGTGTGGCTTCACAGCCTATCACAAAGCCTTGTCCCACTGAGTGCACTAAACAGAAGGGACAAAGCAAGAAGCATAAAATTGATTCCATTAGTTGTGTGGAAGGTTCTGGTTTGGGATTCAGATATTTTGAGAGTGAAAAAAAAAAAGTCTCCAAAGAGTGTATTTTAGTGAGTGAAGTCCTGGACACAAGCCAAACCAAACTTAAATAAGTATGATGGTCTCAGTTGAGTTCCTAGCAAACTCCTGCCTGCACTGCAAATTCGTAATGAACAATTATATATAATTTGGTACAATTGCCAGCTCCTGCTTAGAGGCCCTTTATGCTGAGGCATAGAAGAGACTGAATTACTTCCCATAGCTAATGGAAGCATTAGTCCTTGCTCAAGGGTGTATCATGAATACAGGCACTGCTGTCAAATCCTCTCTGAGTAAATACCAACCCTCATGCTGGACTGTGGGCAGAATGTCTGTGCTGATATTCAAGAATCAGAGTAGGTTCCTCACAGCAGGCACATTTTCTTGGCTTTAATGTCTGGATGTAATGCTCAGATGTAGTCCTAAGAGCTTATGTTTAAGATGTATGCATGCATATACATTATCTTTCAAATTGTTGACATTTCTAGATGGGAGTTTTTAGAGGAATAAAGGGCAATTAGGTGTCTAAATGTCAATGAAAATCCATTAAACTCTTAATCTTAGTGTTTAAAACTACCCAAGTGGCAGCTGCAATAAAGTGAGGTTAAAGTTGGCATTACTTGGCATTCCCTGGGAAGATCAGGACTCAGGGAACTTCAAGGCTCTGGAAAGATATAAGCATATAATACTTTCTTCAACATAAATGTAATATTACGTCACGAAGCTGAGTGTATTCAGCTGAAACAGAATTTCAGCTTCACTTCTTCGAGCATTAAGTTCATATTTTATGACTAGAGGATGTCTTGTGAGGTCTGTCCTCTGAGGTCCTTTAATGCTATATAAATGTAATAAGCTTTAAGAGATAAGACAATAGGCTTAAGTTCCTGAGTGAACTAAGTCCACTGCATTTCGAATAATACTTTTAGATATGATAAGGTCACAAATTTGACGCTTATATGTAGCCTGGTTCTTGCTAAGTCATTTTCTATGCCTTTTTAGTTGGGTTGCTGTTCTGTGCAGATTCATTGCATTTTGTTCAATCTTCACATTGTTACTCCTTGACATCCAGGATATCCTTCTCTGGCTACCTGCAGAGCTGCAGGTAGCAGCAGACCTGGAAAACTATTGCTTGTTTACACATTTACAATTATATCCACAAAGAAAGAGAGGATAGTAAACTTATAATCTGGTCTTCAAGCTACTTACTGTATGTTTCAAGAAGTATGAGTCTGATGTAGATATGCAAAATATGAATATAAATATTGACATGATCCTCTTTAGAATTTATTATATTTCTTATACATATAGATATGAGAAAAACTATATTGAAATATATTATTAACCATGAGTGCATTTATTAACTTATAAAAGCAGCAAAAAATTTTGCATACTTTGGGAGCCAGACTGCCTCATTCTTCCTGTTTCTTCTTTGTTTCTTCTTGCAACACTTCTAAGGATGAGAAGGATTGGTACTGAGAAAGACAAAATGCATGTTTAAGATGCCCTGGGCTGACCATGCTGTCAACTCAAACCTGCTATCCCATCCAGGCTGACAAAATGCTTCTGCAGGCTCCCCACTGTATCTCTCACTGCACTAATAAAAACTGTCTTCGTGTCACGAAGTAACAAGCCAGATCACTGTAGTAGGATTTCCTTTGTATGCTACTTCTCTCTTTTCTGCAGCTTCAAGTTATTGGCTGCCACTCTGTTACTTAAAGGAATGTATATTGTTGAAGTGCCCTAGCAGATGTGGTCATCAAAAGAACTATGAATTCCTGTGTCACAAAACATTAAGATGCCTTGGAAGTTTTTCTGTCCCTGAATAGGCTTTTAAGTATGGCGTGCTTGTGTAATTTTTTTGTGTTCTCTCTGTGCTATATCTCACATGACCTGTACTTGTCTGCCTTCTGTGTATGCAGTCTGGTGCATTCTTCTCTCCTGAATGTGTTAGGTCTGCTTAGTATTTAGAAAGAGCACTGCTATGCCCAACAGGATTACGAGGTCTGAAAGCAGATAAATATGAAAGCATCAGAAACACATGAAGACAAATCACAGAGGAATAGCAAGAGACATATAATGAAACCAAAGAAATTTGAACTGCTTAATGCTGTAGCAGAAAAATTACAGACGAAGTGGAAAAAGGCTATAAAGTCACGGCCATAAAAATATGTTGAAGAAAGTAGATTAGGTTAATTTACTGTTTCTTATTAGGCTTTCAAATAAAACTCTATCAGTTGTAAATGTGTTTCAAGATTCTAATAAATACTTATTTTACTTATTTTCCATGGTGTGTAAGTAACAACAGAAGTGTGCTGTGATAAGGCATAAATACAGATAGACACTGTCAGAAAGCAGCAAGCGGTGCTCCTGGGAGGGAATCTGAGCTGGGAGTTGACGGTGACTCCAGCGCAGGCCATCCTTACGCTGGCAGGCACAGTCCTGCAGGGTCTGACCATAGTGGGCAGTTGGGTGCTGGTAACAGGGTCCCTTAACATCTCAGGCGTGTCAAGGGGACGAAACAAGGCCAGGGTACAACAACAGCAGGCTCCTAGATGTAGCACAGCTCACATCTTAAATAGCAGCTTTGATGTTGCTATGCTGCTAAGTTCAGCTCATGACAGGTAGTGGGAGACCTTGTGATAGCTTGTGATAGGCTTACAAATATCAGTAGATGAGTGATTAATCATGTGACTATTTCAGAGTCGTGTAAAGATGTATGTAGCACATCTGTGCTGTAGTCACTTCTGCATTGCCATTTTGTAATTCACGAGACACAAGTGAACTACTTAAGCTCTACTCAAGCTCCCAAAAGCTTGTTGTCATGTCAACTGTAAAAGCTGAGCCACCACAAGAACTCATGTGGAGGGAATTTGAGAAAATAGTTTTTGGAACAGGACAGTCCATAACGTGCCTGACCTAGGAGAAGACAGGCTGCAGAGGCTTCAAACATTAAGCCAACAAAAGGCAAGAGGCCCTTTGCACTAGCTTATGGTGTAACAAGATCAAATGAACAATGTGAGGTTACCTCAAGAATAGCTGGAAGAATCAATGAAAGCTGTGGCAGAAGGGAGAACTCCAGCGGGTAAGGCTTCAGTCTTCTTGCACTCTAGTGGCTTGCAGAGCAGCTACAAAATTATTGTTGGTGGGTTGGGAACCATCAGGTTAGAGCATGGATTTGGCAGCATCCTGTTTCTGCCAGGTCCATGGCCATGAAGCAGTGACACTGCTCTCCAGGGTGTGACTGGTGTGTGCCCGTACATGAAAAGTGATGGTGACACTCTTTCTACATGATTAATGGTAATTTGGTGTTGCCATTACACATAAAAATTTCCCAATAGGAAAAGAAATGTGTTCCAACAGTGAATCTGACCAGTTACATGCAGTAAAAGCCAGTAACTGCAGACTAAATATGCCTCTGCCACGTTTGTACTCTGAGCCAAAACTGAATGTTCAAGCCAGAACTATTTGGCAACACCAGACGTAAGAGAGAAGCAAACTAAGCCCCTGTCATTTGTTTTCATGTTACTAAAACTGAAGATCATTGCAAACAATTATCTCTTACTTTGTGGGTACTGTTTTGGTTTTATTTTAAATCATGGTGGTAATTATTTAATAAAAGTTGGTGAAGTAAGGCAGAAAGCTGAACAATGTACATTTAATATTCTATCAAGCAAAAGCTTTAGCTCTGCCCATTCAATCTCTTTAGAGCCTTTTCTTACTATGAGGGCTTAATATTCTTTATTACATTTAGAGGATGTGCTTGTAATGCTAAACTTAACAACTGAACTTCGTTAAACATGCACTACCCATTAGATCATACCCTTTATGGAGGAAATCAACACAAGTTTGCAAAAGCCAAGTTTAGCCTTGCACAGCAGGTCTGTCTGACAAGGCTTCTGGTAAAAACTCTGAGGAACGTGGTCTGCAATGAGATGAAGTATCTATTTTTAAATACAGGAAGAACACTAAAAGGTAGATGAGAACTGACAGGCTATGCATAAGCAGGAAACATGAGCTGTCCAAAAGAAAAAAAAACAAAACCCTTTCATCAGCACAAGAAGTACAAACAGATAGATGAAATTTGCCAAATTCTCCTTTACTTTGGGTTAGTATGTGAAGCCACACTGTGCATAACATCTGCCAAAACTCAGATTGATGTTAGGGTCCTCTACTGAGTCCTCTCTTTCATATGAGGTGTCTTAGCTTGTCTTTAAAAGCATCATAACAACTTGATTTTTTTACCTAATGTATACCAGTTGAAAACAATTCAGATATAATTGGCTGTAATTCTCTGTCTCCAAGTTTTGAAACAGATTATCTATTTGCCTGGTTCACAGCCCATGAAAATAATTTCTTTACTAATGTTTGCTACTTAGGATTGTAACACCACTGACTGCCTTCCTTCTTGCTTAATCTGTTATGGGTTATTTTATGGGTTATCTGGATATTTCTTTTCATTTTAATAGTTTCTGGTTTGCATAGTATCTTCATGGCTGAACAAATCTAGGAAAAGGATGAGTTGGTACTACTCAAAATTTTTCCTTTCTGCATTGTTTCATTTTGGTACATGCTGAATTCAGCTTTCTCTGGCTATTTCTGCAGTTCTTATTTATGCTCTGAGATACCTGATTCTGTGGTAGAAGACAAGCTGAAAAAGAGCTTGTTAACAAAGACAAGGTTGTATCTGTAGCTGAGGGTCTTGTAATATTCAGAAATTCATGTCTATTGTGATGAACTATGATTTTTATTTTCAAAACTACTAAAGATAAGGAAAGAGAAGGATTGGGTAGTTGTGTTTAAAAAAATTCTTAAAATATGGTAAATTCACAGTCTGGAAGTTTTGGTGGCTGGGTTTTGTTGGGCTTTTTTAAAAATAATAATATTCTCACCATCCCATACTCAATTCTTTTCAAATAAAGCTCATTTACAAGCTAATGGTTTGTATAATCTTTCACACATACACACTCTTCCTTCGTTGTGAAGCAGTCTCTGTTGGACTACACTGTTTAGTGTAAAGCTCCAATGCACCTATCATACATACCATCATCAGAAAAATATAGCTCAAAAATGCCAGTTTCCTGAAGGTGGTATTTTAACAAGGGTGGTGTGCATCTGTAACTTATATCACCTCACAAACAAGTTATTACACCAAATGTTAAATGTAAACTACAGCTACTAGACAATTTCTTGTGTAACAGAAAAAGGTATTTTAGTTATTCATGTGACCTTAGATTTGTTTTGTATTTTTGTGTATTAGTATACACTTGCTAAAACAAAGCATGCTTGATGTGAGTGTTTCAGCAAATCTGAAAATTAAATCTGTGATTGGATACAAAACAATAAATAAGAACAGAATACATGTAAGTTTTTCTACATCATGGTTAAGATCCACATTTGAAACTTAATATTCTTTACTATATGTCAGATTCAAGATTACTGAAGTCCATGTTAATTTGCAATGAAAATTAGCTTATCACAGGTGAAGAAATCATCCTTTTGTGTTTGACATATATTTGTTGAAACAGATTTGCTTAGCATCAATATTGAATTTGTCAGGACAAAAATAATGTCTATGCCTAGCTTCAGGCAAATGTTTATTGATTGGTTAGTATTACAATACAAGGATAAAACCTGAAGACTGAGAACAGCAATCAAATCACTCCTGCACTTGAAAGAGAATTTACTTGAGTATTTTTGATGTTTTTTCCTATGAGGACCTGACAAAACACACTTCACTATTTAAAAATTGTTCCTGACATATTTCAGTGGAGTTAGGTTTTTTAGCTACAATCCTGCTTCTGTTTCAAAACAGCTGTGAAGGCATCACTGCTTTTTAAAATAAATTAGACATGGAGATAATTTCTAGGCATTTGGATGACAGCACATTAAGTGTACCTGGATCTGAAAGTTGAAACTTTCTTCATTTTTGTTGGGCTACTTAGGAATACTGAATGTTCATTAGCTTTCAGCCTGATTTGCAGACACAGAAATCACTCCTAAATATGTAGTGATTTCCCTGTACAGTTTTGTAATGCAAAAATAAAATAAAATAAAATAAATTTATTTAAAACTTCACTTACATTTTGCATCAAATTTGTATCACTGAAGATTCTTTCCTAATCAACAGAAACTTCAGTCTGAACAGGCTGAGCATTGGAAATTGCTCCAAGGTCTGCTGAAATGACATGGAGAGTCCAGTCTCTGTTAGAGCCCAAATACCTTTTTTTTGCACTAAAAAAATCTGTGTATTATCCTTAAAGATATTACCATTTGTAGGTTAAAACATTCTGTAGTAGGTGATAATACAAATGATAATACAAAAAATAGGGGCTAATGGAGTAGTCTCAGTTTTATCTTGAGGTTAAAAAAGCTGTGCTTTATAAGGGACAAAGAATGGTTTAGCTTTCATAATTTCTGACAGTAGCAGAAGTTGAGGTTTCTAGGGTAGGAAATAACGTCAATCTAAAGGTTTGCTCAAGACGTCACACAGCTGTGACTTCATCTCAGGAAAACTATCTCATTGTGGCTGTTTTCTGAAGTTGATTCTTAGAACTGAGCCAGCTGTAGCAAGTATCATGCTTTTTATTTCTTTGAAAGCAGTACACCAGATTTTCGGTGTGCCTAGGGCATCAAGGGAGCCTGGAGATTCAGGGAGGATATGAGGGGAGAGGCCACAAAAAGAGCAGGGGAAGTTTTGGAGGGCAGATGAGGGGATATCTCTCCTTACCATGCATTTCACTGCTGCTGATGCTTCAGGAGTGATGCCTATGTCTTGTTTTCTCCTCACAGTCTACTATCAGCTCAAGGTGCATTGCACATTTTCCTTTTTGCTGAGTGGTTGCTGATGGCTTCAAATGCAAAGATTTCTGCGAGCTACCACGCTTGAGCTTATACATGGATCATATGTTTCAGAATATTACCTTTCCATTTCATTTTGTACAGGAAGTTCCTAATGTCTAAACTTTCTATTTTTCATGTGAGTTTAGGCTGAAATAAGTGTAGGGAAAACATCAGATGAGAATTTACTGCTCAACCAAGTCCCCAAGCCAAAAGTATAATGTAGGTTTATTTTAGTCAGAACATGTGCAACCTCGTGTGCATGGCATCAGACTCACTAAAGTTGCAACTTTAAAGTTGCAACCCCCCTAACCAGGGGTTGCACAGAAGAAATTACACTTCTTACAGTATTTATTATTCAACTGCTGCTTTTCAGTGTAGATTGAGAGACAAGTTCCAGGTCTCTACCTCTTTTGTCCTTTGCTTCACGAAAGAAGGAAAATCAAGTCAAACCAAGGGTATAACATCAAATCAATGATAAGAAGTATGTGTAAGTGGAAATTACAAATTGTGTCTTCCCCAGGGTTTGTGTATGTAGTCAAAGACAATGTTTTTCAAACTGTTGGAGGCTGTATAAAGACTTCCTTTCTATTTTAAGCAGTTTTTAATGCATTAACAGTCCTACTCTGCCATCCTTTGGGATTAATAGAAGTTGCCTGATCAGATTTTTACAGGAGTGGGGATTGATCTGTAGAACATTGTATCTCATGGAAATCAGCAGTGAGGACAGAATTCAACAAGTGCAGTTGTTTTTTTTTTTATTATCACCTACTACAATTAGTATTTTCCATCTATTTCAAAGCCCACTATTTGCTGAAGATCCTGTATTATAAAGACATACAGCAAGAACATGTATGGAGCATACTGTAGAGAGAACTTTCTGTTTTAAACATCTCTGTTTTGTGGATGAGTCAGAACATCCTTCAGAGATGATGGCTCAATCTCTCTCTGCACTTTAACTTGGCTACTTTGCTGTGACCAGTAGTTCTCATAAGCAGATTACTTAGTATTGCTGTTCACTGCTCTTTTAAGGAATACATTGGGTTGGGAGAGGATTGTATATGTAGCCTCAGTGTATGTCAGCTGTCTGCAATTGTGGTCTGAGTACCTCCAGCTTGGCAGGTTAACTTCCCTAGAGAAGACTCTGGAAAATGATTTAATGGGACTTTAGGACAGGGATAGAATGGGTGAAGCTTTGTAGCAAAAAATATGGGGACAGAAGAGAAACAATTTTTCACTCTACTTCTATAAATTTGGTAGTGACTGAACCAGAGCAAAGTTTCACCTCAGTCTGACAGATGGGAGTGGTGAAATGTTGTCCATATATTGTCCCATTCTTTGAAGCGTTTTTACCTTTCAAACCAATACAGGAATAAGCTTTCTGGCTGATTTTAACCCATTCATTTTCTTTGGAGCTGATCTTCTTTTAGCTTTCTGAGAACTGTATGATGCCTTTGCAAATTGGAAAGATGCTGTCATTGTAGGCTCTCTCCCCTCAGCTATTAGCTGTATATTGTATATGCTAACGAAGTGTGGCTTATTTTACTGATTTTTGATAGCACGGGCACCTCCTTTCTCCACCCTTTTCTTTTTTTTTTCACTGATACTGAGCTTTGAACTTTCTTCCCCGTTGGAAGGTGTCAAAGAGTTAGTTCTTCAGCACAGGAGTGAGTGGGGCTATTGAAAGGTCTGGCATTCAGCAGCTGTGTTTGCTGCCAAGACTTCAGAGCTGATCAGTGCTGCTTTTAAAAGCCACAGGATTTGCTGTGGCTATGGAAATGTTTTCTGGGTTATTGTGGATGCAAAGAAGGACCAGTGATTAGAGGCACGTGAATGCTCAAAGGCTGAAAGTGGTGAGGCACTGGAACAGGTTTCCCAGAGAAGCTGTGACTGCCCCATCCCTGGAAGTGTTCAAGGCCAGGTTGGATGGGGCTTTGAGTGACCTGCTGTGGTGGAAGGTGTCCATGCTCAGGGCAGGGGGATTGGAACTAGACAATCTTTAAGGTCCCTTCCAAAACAAACCATGATTCTATGAATAAAGAAAACAATCACCCTGAGCTATGAAGTATTAACATTTCCATCTGCCAGACACATTGCTACACACTTCATTGAAGACACACTCCTTTCATTATTGTCTGTCCCAATTCTTTTCAAGATTAATATAAATTTGGAAATCTAAATTCCAGCTTAGGGGAGCGGGTGGAATGGGATGGGCATGCAAGTTCACAGCAGAACTGAATTATTCTTTTTTAATTATTTTTTAAATAAAAATTAATAATTTTACAAAATTATCTTTACCTACCCCTGGGCACTTACAGCACTGCTGTCCTTTGACTAAACCAAATTCAACATACTTCTACTTGTGATTTTTTTTTAAAGTCAACACTAACATTTTAGGCAAGTGTTTCTGTGGGCTTTTTTTTTCAGGAGAAGAGGGCTCATTTATGAATGCAAGCCTGACTTTTTGTTTTCCCTCACACAGAAAAAAAAAGTAAATTAATCAGAATATGTATTAAAATAAGAGACAATTTAGAGCACATGTTGAGCCTTTACAGTACTCTGATCCATGGCAACTGTTTCACTGATTTGAATGGATGCAAGATGAAGTCCCATAGCAAATGACTCTTCTTTTATGTCAGAGGACCAGTCATTTTTTTTGGTCAATATATCCTGTGAACAAAAGGGTAATTAATGTTTCAGTGAGAACAGTTTTGCTTCATATTTATGAAAATGTTTTAAGTCCAAATGTTCTTGTATTGTATGTATCTATTATGGAGTTAAGATCAAGAGGAACAATTTAAAATGGAAATTAAAACAAATGAGTGTCCTTAACTTATGGTATGTTTTTAACAGGTGAACCACATAAACAATTTCAATAAAACAAAACAGAATCAATAAACCTGAAATTTTTAAATCTTTTTTTTTCTCCATGTATAAGTTCCTCTTACTTTTCTGCTTCTTTTTTAACTTACCTTTTTTGTTTTGGCCTGGATAACATAGGGTCTCTTAAAAAAATCAGTGTCTGACGTCATCTTGGTAGTAATGATTGGGAAGGAGTATTTGAACCAATACCCAGGAGGAAGGATCTTACACTCTGACAGAGCACATCTTGTTCTGTGGTTCTGATTATGCAAGAACAGTATCATGCTATGTTAGGCAAAAGTATAATTTCATTGTTTGGGATTATTGAAACTGATTTTTTAATAAGTACTATAGGGAAATTTTAGAATTTGTTTTTATTTCTGTTCTTTTGGATGGCAGTTTCAAGTGGTGTTTTGAGTAACTGTCATTCTGACCTATACTTTTGCATTTGTTCTATGTGTTTGTAATTATCATTATTGTTACACCGCACGCTTGTCGAAGTCCAAGCTTGTTTGCAAGTTAGACACAATTTTTTTACCACCTAAGTTTCTCACTGTGTTTCGTGCATATTATACCAGGTTTTAAATATTGCAGAAAATAGCAGGTGCAATTTTTAGAGGCCTTTAAGCTCATTTGGAGAGTTTGATCTTGTATTATGTAAAGAACATGATGTTTCCTCTGTTAAAGTTTTAACAGAATTAAGTAGTTCAATCCTCTAAACCCAAGATCAGACTCCTAGTTATTTTAATGAAATTAATAGGTGTTGAATAAGCTGTATCCAGAAAATAAGTCTCTTGTGGGTGGCAGGAGCAATTTTGCCAGAAGATAAGGCCTTCTAGACTTTGCTCTATTTTTGGTACAATAGAGAGACATAATACCATTCCTTATGTATAATAGCTTCTTTACTGAAGCACCTGAAGATACTTCAGAAGCAAAGATGAATAGCTAACAAATGTTTGTAATGAAAATGGATATAGGGTTGTCAGTTTTTTCAAAGAAGCATAATTTTTTTTTTAATCACTGGCTGCAGTTCTTGCAGTAAGCAAAAAACTGTTAATTACATTTAAAGCAAGCAAACAAACAAACAAGGTTCCTAGTGTCTATGCATGTCAGTTTGGCTCTTGTTTTGACTTTACCACTAAGTAGAACTTGGCTGACATTTCACTTTTTCTGATGCTTGCCACATTCAGAGTTGCTAACTAGCAACACATGGCATGAGAGAGTCCTAAGAAAACAGTGGCATGGCTTTTGTCTTAGGGATTTGGGAATGTCTGTCACTTCACTTACCTTTGACCTTAACATATTCTGTTAGTCCTCCCACATCTTCCTCTCTGCCACAAAAGCGCATACTCCCATGCTGAAATAAAGGCACTTGTGTCCTCTGATGAGTTACAAATCAGTGTACTTGCATAAAATCTCAGACCACTACTACAGTGTCTTCTGATTCTTAATGAGGTAATCAACATGCTTCCTAGTCCCGAGGAGAACTGACACCTCTATGAAGTCCCAACTTATATGGACACAGTGGACCTGAATCATTCTGATTGCGGTGCTGGGACTAATGAGAATGGACCCAGAATGAAGGACTGCAATATCAGACTGAAGAAATTATCAGTAATCTTACTGATTCAGATTTGTTGGATGTGCCTTTGCTTGAAAAAAGTAGGTTGTCGTAATTTCAGTACTGTTGCCACCTCCTTGCTGTAGTTCCGTCCTCTCCTAAATTTTGACAGGAGATATTGGGATTTATTATCAACATGGTAAATATACCATACAGTTATTCTTAGGCATCATTTTTCTTAGCTATGCTGGAGGGACAATGTACAAATTTGGGGTGACTAAATGTTAGACAGGAAATGAGTGTGTAATTACTGTGCATTGCTTTGGCTAAATAATACATTCACCAAGTTCCTGTCCTTCAGACTCCATTTGTAAGATGGAAAAGTAAATATTTTTCTGGGGTATGTCAGCCTTTCAGCATTTACAAGAGAACATTTTTGCAGAAAACCCTCTAAAGGGTTCTACAGTATTTCCCTCAGAGATGTGTATTGAACTGCAGTTATTCCCAGGAACCTTGGCTGGGTGATATCTGATATGGTATCAGTTAAGTCAGAAGAGTTCTCCCCACTGATGGGTCTGGAGTATAAAAATACATTTTCTATTAAAGATATTACATATTTTCTCAGACATGGAGTTCAATACTCTAGGATGGGTTGCTACTAAATATTAGTTTCTTCTGCTACAAGTTGGAGACAAACAAAGTACAGTCTTGAGGTAATCAAAGTATATAATGTACCAATTATTCCTACTTAACCCTGGTTCAGTAACCAATTCCTACTGTTTTTTTAAAACCAGATACTGAGCCAGATAGCACCATGAGAATGAAGAGTACTTTTAAAGTTACATTCTCAATAGCAATAATGATTCTCAAACTTTGGGTTTTTCCTTGTTTTTTTTCTTGTTGTTTTGTTTGTATTGTTGTAATATAAAACAAAATATTACATTAAAAAATCTTTGAAATATAGCTTTAGTTACACACAAATCCACATTCTTAAAATGAGAATACACCATGCCCTGCTTTGAAGTTGACATGGTAGAAGTTAAGGGATAACAGCACCTCTATGCTAGTTCTATAACTTTCTGACTTTTTAGGCAAACTGATCTTCACTTCTGCCAGTCAGATGTTAGCCATGCTACGTATTTTCCTGGATTCCAAAACCAGTAAACCACTGTGTGAAAGCTGGTCCAGTGAATGTACAGATGACACGGAAGTCAGAAAATAATTGAGTGTTCCAGGATTTCTGGAGTTCGTTAAATCAAGGTGAGAAGGAGTGGTCAGTAAATATTTACTTTGTGTAAGGTACTGTAGTGCACTGCATCATATTATGTGTTAGGGTGGGATTCATAGTATGAAGATGAAGGAGAGGCAAGGAAATCTACACATATGTGTGTGTAAGTGTGCACATGTGTGCTTGCTGTGTGGCACGTGCAGAAGGTGGAGTGGAACAGGGAAATTTATTATTAACTTGCGCATTCACCACCCCAATTTCTGTCAGAAATTTACTATGCTATTGTGAATGAATATAGAAAACTGACAAATTCATTCTCTCCTCAGCTAATTCAAGCTAATGACAGGTTCTTTTGTCCTGTCCAGAAGGGAAGAAGGAGCTGCAGGTAAGTGGGAATATGAGAAGGAAAACTTCCCATGAAAGACAAAAATTAGAGGATTTCCAACCTGAACAAACTTTCCATCAGATGTTCCCTTTACTAGTAAAAGGCTTTGAAGTTTGGGTAAACCTGAAGAAATCAAACATCTCCTTCTTTTGTTCCCCCACATGAGATTCTTTTACCTTGAACCTTCATGAATCTTTATTTTAGTGGTCAGTGAAATATAGGAGCATTTTTAAAAAGCCGTGCTGTCCCCATTGTTAAAGTGCAGATGAAGAGCTTCAGTCTCTCCATTTTCTTCACGTTGCTGCTGCTGGACATTCTTGGATGGACAAATAACAGGTCTCTCTGAGCTCATTGACTTAGTGATTCTCAACTGCTGGGCTGCTGCCAGCATACAGCTTTTTGTGTGATCATTCTGTAAATGCAGCTACCTTGCTGTGGTAATGCTACGGCATAAACCCCTTTTAAACTTTTGGCTCAGAAACGCCCTCTTGTTTGTCTGAGGTCAATGTCCAAGTTTGAATGTTTCTGAGCCAATGTCTCTGTCTTGTTTTGCACAGGCACAGGCTCTTCTTTACAAAGTTTTGGCTAAGCAATTCCTAACTGGGCTGATGCACAACTCATTTCACCCACTGGATCATCGGAGCCTCTTTTTTAGTAGTTTGATGTTGACAGGTTGTATAAGCATGGGAACTGGTTTTGCAGTGGTATGCTGGCTTGGTGTCGATGGCCAAACTGCTATAGAGGTTCCTGTCTCCAAAATGAGCTTAGTGAAATGCTATCAGAGCACTTCTAGCTTTTTTTTGCTTTCCTTCCTTTGGGAGAGGGGTGTGTGTCTGGGTATGTGTGTGTGTGTGTATGTGTTTTGGGAATGGGATTACTGCCTTGTCTGCTCAAGCTGCCTGGTTTTGTGTGAGAGCCCAGACTTCTGCAGTGTTACTGGCTCAGCATTTCCAACTTGTCACTTTGATTTCTATGCTCAAGCCTCTCTTTGTAGGATTACTGGCTCAGTAACTTCATTTCATTCAGCTAGTGTCCAGATCTAGTGAACAGGAAAAGTCGATTGCCCCTAACGTGACAGAGCTGGTGTCAAGGCACAAGTTTCTCAGGAGCTATTTGGTCAACAATTCCAGGTAACTTTGGTTGTGTTTTCCAAGTTATGTACAGTGTTTGATGTCCTAGGTGAGCACATTTGGATACAGCTATCTCCAGCTGCACAGGACAAGAGTTGTTCAACTATTCCATAGTTCACCTGTTACAGAGAGCTTATCAGCTCCTGAGGGTGAAATTTGTCCTTTTGATTAGATCATTGCTTCTAACATTTGCTGCACCACCATGTAACTAGCTAACTCTGTTATAACACTCTGACAGACAGCTATGTATTTGGAATAAAGCTAATAGTTTTCAGTTTCAGTACCAATACGTGAACCTTGTACCTAGAGTTAGATCCTTCTGTATTTTTACAATTTCACATTTTTTGTGACTCTGCAACATAAAGTTCAGTGTTCAAGTGGATCTACATGTTCCAACACTAGTTGTACCCACACTGCATTCTATGAGGATGAAAATTTGCATGATATCTGGATGTTGACTCAGATATCTCAGGCTCTCAAGTCACCTTGGTGTTTGTTTTCTTGGCTACCTTCTGTGGAGGCAGACGCGGATTTCAAAAGAAATTGAATTTAAAACAGTGTTATTACCGTGGTAGTGGTTTCTGGGAAACAGGGCATGGTAAAACTGGAAGAAGACAGCAGGTAAGATGTTTGGGTCTTATGATATCAATGACCAAAAGGCTTACCTCAGTATAGTGTAACTACATTATTCAATTTGATTCAATACCAGTTGTAGACGTACAAACAAAAGAGTTGACAGAGCTCTGTTTGGTCAGAAGGGGAACAGGGGCCTTGTTTGAAGAAAGTATTCCTTACATCATGTTATTAAATGGAACACTTAATCAGCTTCTTTGCCAAAAGAAAACTTCCCATTATACTTGTTATAAAAACTACAATAGAAGAAAAACATAAAGGGAAATTGAACTGTTGTAATGCTAAATATAATCTCCACGGTTCTTCTGTATGCTAGTCTAAGGTAAAAAAGTTGACTGAACATTAGTATTAGAAAATCTAGGTTTAGCTAGAGCTATGTGTTCTGGGAGGTTTGAGTTTCAGATTTTGTAAACAGCTCAAGCAATTCCCTGAAAGGTTTTGTCAGTCGGCTTTCTCCTTTATTTTTTTTCTGAGCTCTTTCCAAGTTTAGTATTATTTCATTGGAAATAAATTACATCATGGAAAATAAGAAATACTGTCCTGAAAAGCTGGTTTCAAAAGATAGTTCACATTAAGTCTGCATGAATTTACATAGGATTAATATAAATCTGTTCTGGGTCTTACCATATAAGTTTGTTTGGAGCTTCTTAAGTCTGCTTTACTCCAAGGAAGCGGAATGAGTGGGAAAATTGTATATCACTCTGATTAGAGCCAATATTTGCCTTCAGACACTCACACAGAAATGAAGTACTGCATGTTATCCTTTGTTTTACCCCAAAGTACTTCTACTGTAGTATTACTTTGATATACTTACGCTGAGCAAAAAATGTGCTTGTTTTTCTACAGCAATAAAATTATAATAGCTGGACCAAGATACTGTCAAAAAAAAATGGCGAAAGCTGTGAAGACTACCTCTTTCTGACTTCTGTGGTACACATTTCTTTGCATACTCTCTCTCCATTTTGTCCATCATCTTTTAAGAGGGGTTCTCCCAAAAAATACATCTGTGAGGTCTATTGTAGCCTTGAAATAGAAATACACAAACATTTTGAGTGAATTTGCTAAAATGATCAATGCTTCTATTTAGATCAGAGAGTGTATGATCATCCTAGGATGGTGTGATTTAACAGAGGTGAAAGGAACCATAAATAGAAACTTTGAAATCGCTAAAGAAATTGTTTTTGCTGAAGCAGTGATATCACATTATTTGAATACAGGTAAAAGAAGTATACTTGTAGTACTTCTGACTAACCTTTCAAATAAATGTATTTTTGTAATGTTTACAAATTTTCAGATGTTATCTTTTAGGCATTCTGTAAGCACAACATATTAGTATCTGGCACCGAAGGAAATTGTAGAGCAATAGTCTACACGTGTAAAATACAGTCTTCCACTCCTCTTCCACAGGACTTAAAGAAGCTGATGTTATTCCTCACATATGCAAGCTATTAGTGTATTTATGAGTACCCTGTGGGCACACCTTTACCAGCATAAAATCAATCACACTGCTGTCACATTTGGGAGGTACAATTTTTCTGACATTTCAGGGATGGTGTGGTAAGCCAGTGAACTTGTGCAGAGCTCAGTCCTTGTGACATTGACAGAGTGACTCTGCCTTCTGGGAGTTCATGACAGTTTGGTGCTTGGCATATGACAGGATTGGTTTGGTTTCACTGTTGAGAAGGGAACAAAGCAAACAGAGGAAGCAAGCATCTTGCATTTTAAAAAAAGTAGTTACAATTTATGCCTAGTAAGAGAGATACCTCGATGTAGAAGGAAAAGGACATTTGTCAAAAACTAGAAAATTCTTTTCAGGAGTTAATTACTCAAAACTTTGCATAGCGTATGTAGTTTTACCTGTAAAGCTGCTATAAAGTACCTAAACTCAGGTGTCTCTGCATATATATATATGCAGAACACAGACAAATCTTTTTGTATTTTGAAAAGCTCTTAAAGGATCCCAGTCATAATGAGACTTTGTTCACATGTTTCAAATAAAAGCAATCACACTTCAAATCAAACACTCAAGGACATGTAAAGAACTGCTCTTGCACTGCTGTTACAATAGGTCTTTCTTTTCTTTTCTGATTATTCATTTTCCTAAAACTAGTAACCAGCATCTGTGTATTTTACTTGAGTAAAAATAAAGGAAGTCAGGAATAACTGAAAACTTGTAAGCAAAGCAATATCTGTTAGACATTATCTGATTCAACAGAAATAATCTTTCCAGTTCTTACAGAATACGTGTTATGGTTGAATGCTTTCCTTAAGGCCAGGCAGTGTGGATGCTGGCTCGGGGGTGTTTTTTCCTGATCTTGGATATTCAAAACATAGAGTTAGTGCACATTTGGAACCAGGGTTTAGAATAATCACTGGAGCTGTCAGTCTCATCCTGTGTAATTGTAGGCAACTGAACAGAAGACCCCTAATGAAAAAGAGCCACAGAACAGCCACACGCTGGAAGACATCAGACAGAAGCACACAGTGCTGATTTCATTCCCTCTGCCCTTCTCCCAATCTTAAATAACTTGCACCTCTAGTTCCTTTCCATATCTACTGTTTCACCTTGCCTCACATTATTCTTCTAATATATTCTTTGCATTCCATGTGAGAATTCAAGTTCATCTGTATTTGTTGCTCAGGACACTTGAATTGATAGACAAGTATTTCAACTTCGCACAAAAGAACATAGGTAACTTTATTACTATTTGTAAAAAGACAAACTGAAGAGAGGTTATTTGATGGAGAGATTGTATGGTTTGATGTAACATGTCATCTGAAAAGCCAGGAATGCTACCCTTTTCTTCAGACTAGAGACTTAGTTCCTTTCACACTGCTTGTACTAGCCTGCATTTTATATTTATGTAATATTGAACTTGATCTATGTTTCTGATGATCCTTGAATAAAATACCTTTTCGTATTTGGAGAAAATTCAAAGAACATAACAAAGCAAATGAGCACTCACGCTCCATTTCCGAGATTTAATAGGATAATTATGTGTTCAAGATTGTTCAGTCCTTAGTCTTGCTGATGATTGG
Source organism: Ardeotis arabs (assembly GCA_011801015.1). Taxonomy (NCBI): domain Eukaryota; kingdom Metazoa; phylum Chordata; class Aves; order Otidiformes; family Otididae; genus Ardeotis; species Ardeotis arabs. The sequence continues at coordinate 98,678 of JAAGAY010142732.1, forward strand.
AGGTATCATTACAGACTAACTACTAGCACCATCGCACATCATCAAATTTCAGCCAGTGGAGGAGTTAGCACTGATTTTGATCATGTTCTTTAATGTTATCATCCAAAAGCTGGTTGTTGGCAGATCTTTTTTCTCTTTTTCTCATAAACTCCCTGCATTTTATGTAAGAGCTCTTGTTTCCTGTTCCTGAGACTGAAGGATGTGTTTGTCTTCCATTTGGCTGGCTACTTTTATGTAATACAGGAAAATTTTTAGACAAGTTGGAATTGTCTTGTTTTCTTTCAGTGGTGCACTTTTTGGGTCATGTTAATGTTTAGAAGCTACTGTTAATTTACTGTTAGTTTCCTTCATTTTCCCCAAATTCAGAAAATAGCCACAATTTTTCAGATCCTATATAAAGGAAACCAGAGAATCTTATGTTACTCCCCCTACACACACAGTTCACTTTGAATATATTCCAAAATTGACATATTCTTAGCTAATACCACAAACCTAATATGATGCATGCTAGAGCCTTTAAAAGACATCTGACATATTGAGCACTAACTGAAAATGACTACTGAAAATGACATAATTATTTGCATTCATTTAGTCAATTTGCTATCTGCACCTTACATTTGTTCCCCAAAATCATGGTGTCCCCTTCATTCTAAATATGGAATTGGTAAGGAAATGTGAAGATCATTCCTGTGTTATCAAGTGGAGTACTTTACCTCTCACACACAGGGTGAAAACTGATCATAGAACCTGGGCTCACTGGAGTCTGTACAGTACAATGATCCTATTTTAATTAAATGCAATAATTTACAGAAGAAGATTAAATGTTTACACAACTAATTACTGACTGATAGTGCTTAAAAGTCATTATCATCTCTAGTAGTTTAGTGGCTCAAAAGAAACACATGCGTGATGGCCTTCCGCTACAAAATGCTAAGAAGAAAATGAAAAATACAAAATGAAAGGCATTAGACTAGTGGGTTTCAACAGAATTTGCATTATATAGTTGAATTATTCAATAAGGAATGAATTAAGTCTGTAATTTGACTGAGCTTTCATTTAAGATTCTTCCTCAAATACAGAACAGAACCTTTTTTTAAAAGGTACATAAAAAAGCCATTTTCCATGACATATAATGGATTTTTTCCACATATTGCAATATGCAAGTAGCAATTAGTGACGTTAAAATGAGATTTGAAATCAGTCAGTATGTTTGAGGTAGCCTACACAAAGAGTCCAACAAACAACAAGTTTGACTGCAGGCCAACATGCAATGAAATCCTACAGACAATAAAGTCAATGGGACTTTTTGTTTGGGATTAAGAAGGCAAGACTTGATTTATCCTCTCTTCAGCTGAAAGCTATATGGCAGAGAAGAGTATCTTTATACCTATGGCACATTTGTTTTATATATAGAGAACTTTGGTGCCCTGGATTATGAATGTGTTACTTGCTCAGTAGTCCTAAATTCTCTTAAAAAATGGGGAAAGAAACTCTGTAATATACCGATTTTGAGAATCAAACAATGATACTTCAAGAAATAGCAAATCTTCTGATTATTAAAAAATATGTTTGTAACTGCTAACAAGCTTTTAATTGAAACTAACAGAAACTCTGCTACCTGCTATCTGTCTTTGAAACTGGCTGTTAGTTATTTTCTAACCACTGTGTTTCATGCTTGAAACATGCAGCTCAGACTTGAAAATATGAGCGTTTCTGCAGCTACTGCTTACCCTCTGAATTTTGGAGATGACTCTCAGTGTTTATTCTTGGCATGCAAATTGGCGTTTCATTGGTCACCAACCTATATTGAAGCCCATTTTAGATTAGTACATCATATGAAAGCAGAAAAGGAGTTTAGAAAAGGGAGCATGAAATTGCTGCCACTGTAATTTGAACAAGGCTGCTGCATAACCTGGGCTACCCAGAGGTCTCAAGTCACTTTGGTGCTTAATGGTGTATCCCACTCATAGCTGATGAACATTTGTTACTCATGTTTTGAAAGGAAGATTTGTGTGTTGAAGTACAGTGGATTTAATATTAGCATGGTATGACTTGGCTAAGTGTAACACCTCTTGCTTGCACTCTTATAATGATGTGCTTATGTCAGTGTAAGCAAAAACCAACTGATCTATGTACTCATGTGGTTAAGAAAAATGCTGTACTTTGTCTCCTAACAAGCCTGCTTCACGTGTAACTTTGTCTGGAGCAGACAGTAATCAAGGATCAAGAACAAGAGCCGTTATTCAGCTGGTGTAATCCTGTATCTGTTTGAAGAGCAACTAGTCTTGATTTACATCAGCTGAGTGTCGGGCGTGGAGGTTTTCTTTTACAGTTATATTGCTTGAGGCTTAGGACAGTTAAAACACCATCTACTAGTTTTCCCCGAAAACTTAGCTATAGCTCAGCTCTTAGGTAGATAGGTTTGCAGTTGCCGTTTAGGAGTTACTTCCCCTTTTAAGATACATAGCCATTAGAAGCTTTCAAGTCTTTGCTTTATGCTGAGAAATGAAATCTGCATTTCTTTCATAAACCACATCCATAGGAGCTATATTAAAATGGCATGACACTGTCAAGCATCTAGTTAAATTTCTAATTTAAAATGTGCAACTTGTTTTTTGTGTTTATTTCAGCTTTTGGATTTGTAAATGATTACCAGCATTTGCATAGGCACTGTGAGAAGACTTCTGAGTTTTAACATCTGAAGGAAGAAATTAAAAACACAGAGAAGCAGACAGCAGAATATCAGATGCAAAATGTCAGGAAATTCTGATTGAAAGCCAAACTAAGTGAGTTAGACATGTCAGTAGTAGATGTGTTCAAACTGAGAAATATTCTAGTTTTTGCTGTCTCTTCAAAAAGTCCCAAATTTGAGTCTTCCACCAAGCTCTGTATCTGTTCTCCAGATCAGATCTGGTCTGGAAAAGTGACTGCTTAAACACATTTTCAGTGTGGTTTAATTTTTTGTTGCTGAGAACAATGAAGAAAATTAAATAATTGATGAAAAATTGAAATACTGATACTCATAACCAGAATTGATTTTAAGAACTTATTTTACTCAAATGATGCTTAGGTAAAGAATCCATACATTTGTTCCTGTGTTTATCTTCTTTCCGGGACATTAGCTATTGGCCATTCTTGGAGGCAGGATAGTGAAGAAGACCTTCGTTCTAACCCAGAACATCTCTTAATGTATTCCTACAGCAATGAATCTGCTGAGAAAATACTATATATCTAAGTAGACATTTTTTTTTCCCAATTTGGCAATCATATTTTGAGGAAAAAGATAAGCAGACAAATGGATGTGCACATGCATGTGTATTATTATATTGCAAATTGACAGATGACTTACTATTCCACATGATTAAATGTACTTTCAGAAAAAAATACCCTCAAGATTTCTGGACTGTTTTAGAAGATGAACAGTGAGTTGGAGCTTACATATATTTTGTAACTCTGCTAGGTTCATCTCTAACATGCTGTAAGTGATGCTTTGCTGCTGTAGCCTAACTAAAGCACAACCTCTCAAAGATCCAGATCCTATGCATTTGTGCACTTGTTTTTATTTATTCAGGGCAAAGAGCTGTTTTGACTTTTGATTTATAAACGATCATAATTTAGTTGTAGTTAAAACTAATTTCCTCACAGTTACTGTGAGTAACTGGAAGAGTACAATAATTTCCTCACATTAAAAAGGAAAAAAAAATTGTTACCCCAGATACTAGTCTATGTAAACTGAAAAGGAACATCAGCTGTGATATATGTAACGTTTACCCATGGCTAGTTTTCTTTGTATCACACTTCCCCAAAAGGGAAAATACTACTGGCAGACAAATAAAATTTTGTCAATTTCTGTCCTTCTCCACTGAAAGGAAATGCCACTGTAACATATATGTTATTATTACACAATTATTGATTTGCCTGCTGAAATATAGCACCTAATGTCCTTACCCAGTGAGACTCTCACATTTCAGTAGCTAGAGTAAGTCTATTATTTACATAAAATAAACAGTTACAGGAAATAAATAATATAATTATATAATATTGTTATAGATAAAATGTACATATAAAAACTAGTTTAAAATAAATTTTTGTACTGGAGAAATATTTTGACCCTTAAATATTTTGAAATCTTGCCGATACAGACAGGGAAAAAAGGCCTAGCAGAATCCAGTAATATTGCATAGTTTCTTGCTGCAGCATGACTTACAGAAGATAGTGATTTGCAAAAATGAGTGGCTTCATTTTTTTATTGTCAATAAAGTAATTTTAATGTTTCCTTTGACAAAAGACAGGAAGCATTTTAGGGGAAGAAAGCTGTGCTGAAAGAGAGGTAGAAGTTACGCTAGCTGTCATCTGGTTACCCTACTGCTTGTATGGTGTAAGGGTTAATGAACTACCCAGCCTTCCTGCCAGCCTCTAGCACGTCATGCTTGTAAGATCCTTATAGATGAACTCCCTCTCTTATTTGGTGGTAGCTAACTGTATCAGCTCCTAAGTTCTTCCTGGAACCCACTTTTACCAGTTTTTCTAGGGTATTTTACTGGTGTCCTGAAGGGCCACAGGGGTTTCATGTTGTTGAACAAATCTGGCCATATGCCAAATTCTTATGGTGTTTTTCTGCTTTGTAGAAAGAAACTACTTTCTGTTCAACTTAAACACGAGTTCACATTTCTGCTTCAGTTCTGCAGAAGAGAAGATTAATAATAAAGAAAGAAAAGCTTTTAAATAACAGCTGAAGTGGAGTCAGTGACATGCTTCTCTGGTCTAATCCTCCCTTTTAATCTGTGCCTTTTCTTTAGCAGCCCCCAAGCCTGGGGATGCTCTTCCTCCCCTTTGGAGAAGGGAGATCAAGCTGTCAAGGCAAAATTACTGGCAAGGCAAAAAGACAAAAGGTTTTCAAATTGGACCATCTTGACCCTTTTGGGCTAATTTTGATCCACCTTTGTTCACATGCTGATCTGTCATTTGATGAGGCGTGTTGGCGTGACATCAGAAAAATGCAGGGCTTTGCTTCCTTCTTCCAGCTCTCTCTCCGTCACTGTCTCTCCATGCACCCCTATTAACTGTCCTGCTTTTAGCTGCCTCTCTGAATAGACCAGTGATTTTCCCAGTAAAGCGCAAATTGCAGTCTCCCTATATAACCAGTGTCATCTTAGCTGCTCTGTGTCAGTGTCAAGAGCCCTATGTTTCCCGTGCCTATAGCTTAATGACAGTGATAATCCACAACTGAAGAGCTTCCTTAAAATAGCATTTATTAAAAGCAGAAAGCAGTACCAAAAGAAGTTACAGTCAAAAAAAAAAAAAAAAAGAAAAGAAAAGAAAAAGATATCACTATATATGCATTTCTGACTTCCAGGAGAAAACCGTCCTCTTCACAGGCAGCCTGAATATAATTCTGTAGGATGCCCAGGTATAGTCAGGGTGACCTGATGGTGAGGATATGGATGGTTCAGACCTTCTGGTCAGGGTGTAGAAGTTGGCAAGTCTTCTTGAAGTAACCTGAGGAAGTCTGCAGGTCACAGACTGTGGGCAAAGTAAGCTCGTCAAGGTGACCAGAATTTGTTATCCAGGGACACAGCTGAAGATGTGCAGGGGTGGATCCTGCGATGAGTGAGGAGCATGAGTAGCAGGTTTCTGCAGTCAAGGGGAGCAGATCCAGACTTACTCAGGAAGCCAGATGGGTTCCCATGGAAAGCAGCTCTGAAGGGCAGGGGAGTTCAGGAAAGCTGGCAGGGATGTAAGAACAGCCTCCTGCCAGCACAAGAGCATTCTGTCGCAGAACGCAGATGTATTGGAAGACCAGCTTGGCTAAACAGAGAACTCATAACAGAACTACAATGCCAAAATGCAGTGTACAGGGTGGGAACAGGGGGCATGATGTGAGGCCACACTTCAAATGTGTTCAGATTTGGGCCTCTCACTACAAGAAAGACATCGAGGTGCTGGAGTGCATCCAAAGAAGAGCAATGAAGCTGGTGAAGGGTATAGAGAACAAATCCCGAGGAAAGGCTGAGGGAACTGGGATGTTCAGTCTGGAGAAAAGGAAGCTGAGGGGAGACCTTATTGCTCTCTACAGTTACCTGAAAGGAGGTTGTGCTGAGGTGAGTGTCAGTCTCTTTTCCCAAGTGACAAGTGATAGGACAAGAAGAAGCAGCCTCAAGTTGTGCCGGGGAGGTTTAGATTGTATATTAGGAAAAATTTCTTCACCAAAAGGGTTGTCAAACATTGGAGCAGGCTGCCTGGGGAAGTGGTTGAGTAACCATCCCTGGAGATATTTAAAAGATGTCTAGACATGGTGCTTAGGGAAATATTTTTTTTCTGGACTTGGCAGTATTAGTTTTATGGTTGGACCTGATGATCTCAAAAGTCTTTTCCAACCTAAATGATTCTATGATTCTATGGTTATCTTTTATCTTCTCTGACAGATAAATGTTTAGTTAAAATTTTGAAATTTTACTAAAACCGGTGGATCCCCTGGCTGCCAAGGACTAACCTTTGTTGCTCTGTTTTATTAAGTCTCCCTTACATAGGATGTAGCATTCCAGTCTCCTCTGAGTACATAATTATTTTTTTTAACTTTTTATTCAAAAATTGGTGAGAAATAGAGGGTAGCAAGAAATCTACATGAGCCTAGCTGTTTCAGAAATTTTGGGCCAAGTTCAGAAGTTTATAGTAGGATCATGTTTAACTGATGACAAGTGAAGTTCAGAATCACACAATACTTCTTTGTCAGTTGCTTTTTAGCATTTGGGGCTGTGGAAACGGCATGCATCTATAATACATGAGAACAAACCTACTGTGCTTTTTAGATACAGTATGCTCATTTTAAAGTGGTTTTGCCTATGCAGCTGAGTTATTTTTAAATATGCAGTGAATGAACATATTTTAAAACAATGTTCAAGTATATAGGACTGACATTTTAAAGCAAACACTATAACTGTTACAGAATAGAGTAGGCATTTATAACTTCAGGGAACCACAAAAAACAAAAGGAACACTAACATTTGAATGCAGAGAAATTAAATGAATTTAATTTCTTCAAAAATAAGTGGGTAACAGTCTTTTGTCAGGACAATATTTGCTTCTTTTTCTCCCTATAGGTAGATGATTGGATACACAATATCATACTCTTACGTGGTTTCCCATTATCCTGCATCTCATTGTTTTTTGACATTCATATCAGTGGAGCCTCAGGTCAGGATAGACAAGGATTGCTAAAGTAGATGGGACTAGTGTGGAAGAAAGCACATCAAACTCTGTTATAGTATTTGCAAGAGAAAATGTAGTCTCAAATTAATGGCTGAATTAATATAAATATGAAAAAAATAGCCTAAATTAATCAGCATATGTGTATGTAAGATACAGTTTGTTGTTTCACATCTGCAAGCTGAATCAGGAGGCCAAACATAAAACACAGCATGCAGAAGAATTATCTGGATTTGTGACACTCCTTGGAGGACTTTAGACCTATGACTGTGAATGGATTACCTGGAGACATATAGTGTTTTCCTCTGTGACAGATGTAACTTGGTCTTGTTATGTCAAAGAAAACCACACTCATTTTCCTCAAATGACAAGCACTTCTGTATTTCAAGTGATAAAAGGCACTTCCAAGCAGCCATAAACTAAGAAATATTCATGACACTTTATCTGTCATAATCTTTTAAAGATTTTAGGAAGAGCGGAATGTGTGCTGTTTTCCATTTATGATTCTACAGCACCATGTGTGGGCAAAAAATGTAGGAAAGGATTTACTTATTGAAAGTAGGAGATGAATTTCCCAAATGTTATGGCATGTCTGGCATGTAAGCTCCATATTAGAGATGATATGTCACATCGAAGTAAGTGGTATCCACAAAATTGTACATTAAGGGAGAATAATTTGCCAAAATTATTAGACAGTAATATTTTCCCTCAGCACCACATGTGTAAGTTCATTCCTGTTCAGAATTAACAATGAGGTAATTAGAACATCCTCTGCAAGCTCTAACTTTACCTAACTTTTTTGTTACCCTGGGCTGCTGGGGCTGCTGGCGCACAGACAGAAGCCTGCGGGCCACTTGGGGCAGACGAGAAGTCCCCATTTTGGGGGCAGCAGGCATGGCAGGGCTGCCCTGGTGCATCAGGTTTTCACAAAGCTAGAGTAGTCAATGCTCAGGTCTGGACGGCAGGACTCTCTCCAAGGCAAAATTTTAGGAGTCCAAACTCCTGAGCAGTCAACGAGATAAGCTGGCAGAACCAAAGTTTCAACGGGCTGCTATGGGAATGATTGTGCACATTTCTGCTGAAAGTACATTTCATTGACATATCCCTGTGTTTTCTTACTGATACATTTCCATGTATCAGTATATACATTCCCCCCCCCACCACAGCATCATAGGGTCCTTTATAACAGCCTGTTATTTTGTACTGTGTTATGCTGAATTATATCTAGATCTGTTTTCTTGGACTTAGTAGTTGCATATAATATGGGAAATCTCGCTGTGCCTGCTGTTAGTCCTCCAAATACAACTGAAAACATAGCTACACTAGTTCAAAGAGTTCATAGTTCAGCTACTGCTTTTCTCTGCTAGCTCTGTAATATACATTTCTTTCAGTCTTAGAACTCTGTCACAATAAATCAAAAGTAATGTACTGATTTTAGTGGTTTGCAAATATTTTTTCCCTGCTACATGCTGCACATAGAGTTCTGATCTCATAAAATTTCATAGATGTTTACTGAAAAAAATTTTCCACATGCATATAAGTAAATAAATTTTGTGTCCATTCCTGCTAGAGTGCCCGAACTATTTTGGGCAATATTACACAACTGTGCTTGGAATTCACAAGTTTAGACTTTCTAAATTTGACTTAATGTCTTTTGCAGCTTCTACCACATATTGTATTACTTTTTGCAAAAACTTTGTTTTCTTTGCTTAGTAAATGACTGCATTGTGGTATAATGGAAATCTCTACCATCTTCAAAAAAGCACTTTACATTTTGCCTTGAGAGGAATTTTTATGTGGTGGGGGTAGGAAAAAATGCATGTTGGAGGGGGGGTGCTATATTTAAATTAAATCACATCTCTGCTTTCCTAGTTCTCTAGCCACTATTTTGATTAAAGTTGAATCACACTTACAGAAGCCTTCAGGGTAGCTCTCTCTGTTCTGTGAAGTAAGCTAAATGCTTCAGGTTTCACATGAAAAAAAAAAATCTTTACTGGTTTTACATATCCATTTGGATTTGCTCCTGTGAGCCTTCTCCAACTGATGTAGATGGAAATTCCACATATGGAGGGCCTGGAGAGTCAAACCCCTTGCTTTTCACATGTTTTCCCCTCTCTTTCAAATATGCAGGAATGCGTGCATTGTACTGGTGTTTTATAAATTTTATTACTATTTCCAGAGCCAGCTCCAGACTTCTCAGGAGTGAAAGCAAAACTCTGTCTTCCCTCCCCCCATCCTTCATGGATAAAAGCAGAATGACTTTATTCTCATTCTTAGGTCAGCAAAATTTGATTATCTCATGGCAGCTGAGTGCTTTCTGGAAGAGGCAAGAGGAGGAGGAGAGCCAGCCTGGGTCAGTCAGGGGGCAAGGGGCTGCAAAGGGTCAGTGGGTCCGATCATGCCTTCCTCTCTCCCTTTTTCTTTCTCCTCACACTCTACCAGCTGCAACGCTCCTCCCTTCTCAAACCCCTTGATTCTGCTGTATTTGAAAAAAATGGATGGGAAATCTCTGTAACTTGAGACACAGTAAAAGGTGTAAGGAAAATAAAGTTATAAGAAAAGCTGTCTGATGAAAAATAGATAAATTTATTAAATAACTTTTTTTTTTTCTTTTTTAAAACTTTTTTTCAGAACACCAGTCAGGGAATCCGTGGAAGTGTGTCAATGGGAAAAAAATACAGAGAATCTAGCTTTGGAAATGTCTTTTGAATGGTCACAAGAGGTGAAAACCTGCAGGCATTGAGAAAGAATGTTCACCTGTGTTAAGATAAAAATACTGGAGTTGCAATTTCGTAGAGCTGGTGTGTAGCAGTCATAAGTCCATACTATTGGTGACTTGCACATCACTGAAGTCATGGACATTCTTTAATTTTTTAATGTACGGTATTCCCAAATTTTTTCTCATACTATTCAGTGCCAAGTTGTTTAGACAGTCAGTATACATGTCCCTTGTTTGCTTTTATTAAGATACATGTTTTCCAAAAATATTGCTCTAACTGACATAGCAAGACTTTTAGGAAGATTTCCACAAAATTTTCTCATAAGTATGCTGTCAAGTAGAATTTTCTTTTAGAAGGGGATAGGCATTAAATTATGAATATTCCTTGAGGTACATATCATGGCAGTTCAACACATCAATTGTAATTTAAAATAAGTCTGAAACTATACAATGTAAGCAGTCACAAAATGGGAAAGTTCCTGTTCATTTAAAGAGGTTATACATGCATGAATTCCCACCGGATCTCCAGAGCAAGACCATAGCAAACTGGCTTCTGAACGGCACTGCCAACTTTTGACTCCATTGAAGAGAGTAATACATCACCAACAGATGTCTTTGAAACAGCTGGAAAGTACTAGGATTGAAAAGGATTGCATTCATGTGGAAGCGTGAAAAAAATGGCTTACCTGTCTTTCCATTCTGAGTTTTAAATCTTTTCCTCCTTGTTCCTCTGCTTCTTTCCTTCCTTAGGCTCTGCAGGAGGACAAAATGAAAGTCTGGAGAAATGTGACAATTGCTTTGGAGAGACCTGCTCTTTGGTTAACACTTGAGTAATAACCTGTAAAATATTTTCAGCTAGCTTGGAATCAGTGGACAGGAATTATAGTATCTAGACTACTAAATTAATGATAATCGAATAGAGGCATAAGAATACACCATTGTCTCTACTAGTTACCAGCCACTCTGATAAGGTTAACATTTATCTATCACAATGGATGACAGATTTAATTTTTGCACTTTCCTCATAGTTGTAAATAGTGGAAGAAACTCATAAATTATTTTATACAATATGTAGGTTTGGACCCCCACTGTTGTGCAGTATGCAATCAAAGCACACTAAAGAAGAGGCACATCCCATAAACTCATATTTTGTAGATTTAAAAATGAAGAATACACCCAGGAATTGCAGATCTTGTGAGCAGTAAATATCTCATTTCTATTAAAACCAGTTGCATACTGTGAACAGGATCTCATTTCCTAAGCATATATTCTCAGAGCTCCGTTCTGCTGGCCGGTGAGCAGCACTGACTCCCCAGGCTCCCGTCAGATTCTGCATGAGCCGATGAATTTATGTCAATGTCAGCCAAGAGGAGAATCAGGCTCTTTCTTTGAGGGTCTCGTGAGCTTAACAAAATATGCAGAAAAGTAGAGTAATATGTGCAATAAGTTTACACTACTTATTTCTTTTTTGAAAATCTCTGCTTTGATCTAAGTAGCAACAGCAGGCAAACCATCTGTATTTAGCTATTTGGTTATCGAAAACTGAGGGATCTCCTCTCATATTTTTGTGGTGAATTTTTTAGTCATTAATTTTTCATTGTCAAGTATTGTTTTCTCTGGGACTTCAGCTGAGTTTGTCTGTAGCAGCATGATCATTGGAAACCATTCGAAACTAGGTAGGAGACCCTTAGTCTCTGGTTGCTGCTTACAAAAATCATTGTAACCTTTGCCCTTAGACTGGAGCCTCAGCCTCCTGCTTTGTGCTATAATTCCCATTTTGCCTGCTGCTCAGCCTCTGGCTTTTAACGTTTATCAGTTGTATTTTCTTTGACTGTGAGAGGCCAGTCTTCTTCACTGCAGGCTATTTTGCCTTCTATGGAGAGATCTTGCAGTGGAGCCCTCTTCCTAGTCCTCTCCAGCCACATGGTCTCTGGTGTCCAATGAGTCTCCTTGCTCCATCACTTCCATCTTGCATATCTGTTTAGAGAACAGTGAGGAGGAGTGAAGAGCCAGTTCAAGTGGTATCAATTTGTTGAAATAGCTAGACTAGACAAAGTCCTATTTTCTGAAAATTATACTTACCATCGTTTGCGTGCCAGCAGATGACCTACATTTGCAGAGAGTTAAGATATACTAGCAATGCCTTTGACCTCTTATCCTGAGGTCTGGGTTTTTTATTTTGTTTGTTATTTTATTGCGTGCATTATTTGGAAGCGTGTGGGGTAGGTATTCTGTGAATCTGTCTGGTTTGAACCTATGAGAGGTCTCCAACTATTATGCCATTTTGGATTCTAGTGGCTCAGATGATCCAATGTCATGCTTTTGTTTCTGTCTTATATCCCTGGCTTTATTCTGTTCTATTTCACTGTCTTTGGAGGAGAAAAAAAAAAAAAAAAAAACACAGAAAAGAAGAGGAGAATTGCAAGGAAGACTGGAAGAGTTGAAGCATGCAAAGAAAGACTCAAAGAAAAAGCAAGGCATAGGAAAATGTATTTAGGGATAGAGAAAAGGGATAGAAACTCTTCAAAGAGTGCAAGCCATGTTCTTCCTACCAATAAAAGAAATAATCACTGGCTAATATGATGGTTTGAATAATAGATTCACCTTCTAAAGATCCTGGGACCATGACAGCCACAAACATCCTCCAACGGCTTTGCATTCTGTACTTCAAAGAAACAGTATGAGCAGTACAACATAGCCTTTTTGCTGAACATAGTGTTACAGAGAAGCATGATAATCTCCTAAGTGTGTATACTTGAGTACTTTGGTAGCTGAAATTCTTTTAGTCAACTTTTTAGGCCAGAGACTCCAGCTTAGTTCCCAAAGCTGACACAGATTTGTGTATTCAGTAGCTAGAGACCACCTGTTCTGGTTTTGTTTAGTGAAGGGGGCCTAAGGTGATAGCTTTGGTAGGAAACTGCTAGAAGTTGCTCCCCTTTGTTCAGTGGACTCGGCTGGGCCTAGGGCGGACCCGCTGCTGGCCAAGGCCGAGCCAATTGGTAGCAGAATGTCCCGTAGTAATGCCTCTGCGATCACGTATTTAAGAAGGGGAAAACAGGAAAAAAAAAAAAAAAGAGAAAAGAAGATGTGAAGCAGCTGAGCGGGGGCAGAGAGGGGGAGGCGCGAGCCTTGTGGGCCTTGCAGGCCTCACCCTCTGGCCTCCCGCCAGGCAGCCGACTGGGCCCAACTCAGCTCGGCCTGGCTGCAAGAAGTGGAGAGGAGATGAGAAGTGAATAAGATGTAAAAAGGATCCTGAGAGGCGTCTGCCAGCCTGTTGTGAGGAGTGGCTGCAGATGCCAAGGTCAGTGAAGAAGGAGTGGGAGGAGTAATGCGGCTCCTGGCCAAGATTCCCCTGCAGCCTGTGGTGCAGCCCATGGTGAGGCCGGCTGTCCCCTTGCAGCCCATGGAGGTCCACGGAGGAGCAGAGATTCACCTGCAGCCTGTGGAGGACCCCACGCTGGAGCAGGTGGAGGCCTGAAGGAGGCTGTGGCCGGTGGAGGGCCTGCTAGGGCAGCTGTTCTGGAGGGACTGCACCCCGTGGAAGAGATGACCCACACTGGAGCAGTTTCACGAAGGACTGTGGCCTGTGGGAGGGACCCCACGATGCAGCAGAGGATGAATGCGAGGAGTTCTTCCCTCGACAATGAAGTAGCAGCGTAAAACAACATGTGATGAACTGACTGCGACCCCCGTTCCCTCTTCCCTCCTGTGCCGCTCAGGAGGGGAAGGTAGTAGAGATAATGTTAAGCCTGGGAAGAGGGAGGGGTGGGGGGAGGTTATCTTGTTTCCTGTCTCATTCTCCTGCTAGTTTTAGAAATAAATGAATAGTTTTCCCCAAGTCGAGTCTGTTTTGCCCGTGACGGTAATTTTAAGGATTTCTCCCTATCCTGTTCTCAAACCTCGAGCCATTTTTTCTTATATCATCTCCCCCTGTTCTCTCGGAGGGTGGGGGGAGCAAGAGAGAGACTGCGTAGTCTGGTGCCGATCGGGGCTGAACTACGACACCACTTCTCTCCTCTGTGGTCTCTACCACTGGTGAGGATCCTGTTTCTGTTTACGGCCATTGAGAAATGTCAGTTTGTCGTGTTGTATTGAAATGATTCCACCACACCATCTGAGACGATGACAGGAGATACAGTTGTGCTGGGATGCTGAAGCAAACTTTCCTGTGTTATGAGAAAAAGCCATAAAATGTGAAATCTTCAGCATGAGTGCCAGGGGAATACTGTGCAATGCAGCATTTGTTAGACATGGTAAAATGATCGATAAAACCAATAAACCTATAAAGCATGCGCAAGTGATCTACCACAAGCTGGCAAAAAAAAAAAAAAAGAGGGGAAATAAAAACAATAAATGGCAGTTTGAACTTTGTCTTAGTTTTCTTTTGGTTGTAATTTATTATCATTAGTAACACCACATAAGATGATCTTTGGAAATTTTTTCCTCTCCCTAAAGGCATGATGTTCCTCTTCATTTGTAGATAGTGACAAATGGTGGTATCATTGACTATATGTCATTGTGGAAAATCTTGTGAGTTTGGACTGTTGATTCCAATATCTTTTGAAGAAATGTGAACTATTTTGTTTCTCCAGAACTACTACTTTGTAGGAATGGATATTAAAATTACTGATTCCTTAAGTAGTTTCTGTTTTTCACCACATATAGCTACAATTTAAAAATTGTCAGTCAATTATGTACACAGCAAAAGTTCATTTTGAATCAGTTGCCTGTATTGCAAGTTTAAAAGGCACTAAATGAAAATAAAATTATTTTTCCCATCTGACATTTTGATTTGAACTGATTATATTCTGAAAAAGTACATAAGACTATAGAAAGGTAAGGAAAAGACAATGCACAGCATTATTTTACTATTTCTTACTATGATTTTGTCTATTGTTTCTAACCTGGCATTCGAGAATTAAAATGCAAGTAACTTTCCTCTCCTATTTTTCCTCCTCCTTTCACACAAAAACTCAAAGGACATTAGAGAATTTCTGATCTGATTCGTGAGTAGAAAAAATCTTAAGCCTGAAGCACAATGAGAAAAATAACTAAGGAAGATGGAATAAGACCTAGAGACAAAAAAAAATTCATGGTTAAAAATGGGCATTTCCAGTAACTTAAAAAAAAAATTGTTATTGTTTGTACACTTCCTGTACAAATATTTGTAAATAAAATTTGCAATGTATTTATTTTCATAGTTCTGTTATGTCTGATTGATCATTTAGTACCACATGAAATTTTAATTTCTTCAAATTGTAAAAATGATATTATAAATAAAAGTAGGTATTATAAAATTTGAGATGCAAACTGTCTTTGCAAATAAAGCAATGAAGCTGGTGCTTACAGTTCAAATTTTATTTGGTCTCAGGATCTATCAGGTTAAACACTAAAATGTGTTTATAACTTAGGTATTGAAACAAGCATTGTACTCAACACAAAAAGAGATTACAGATGGCATCAGATGTGGGATTTTGCAGATCTAGATTAGGCATCTGATCCTTGTGACTGAAAAATGGGGCAAAGGAGAAAATCATCATGCTGATGGAAACAGCCATGTTTTTAACAGAGATCCCTTTGCTGGTGCCGTCCTTGTGCACCCAGGGCTGAGCTTCCTCTCAGTTTCTTCTACCTACTTGCCTGTCACCCACACATAGATTGCATGGTCTTGAAGGCCATTAGAAACCAGTCATAATTAAAATCTCGGGGGGTTGTATTGGGATCAGAGCTGTTCAACATCTATGTTGGCGACATAGACAGTGGGATAGAGTGCACCCTCAGCAAGTTCACTGATGATACCAAACTGTGTGGTGCCATCAACACACTGGAGCGGAGGGGTGCCATCCAGAGGGGCTTTCACAGGCTGGAGAGGTGGGCCCGTGCCAACCTCATGAAGTTCAACAAGGCCAAGTGCAAGGTCCTGCACATGGGTCAGGGCAATCTCAAGCACAAATACAGGCTGGGCAGAGAGTGGGTTGTGACCAGCCCTGAGGAAAAGGACTTTGAGAGTGCTGGTGGATGGGAAGCTCAACATGAGCTGACAATGTGTGCTTGCAGGCCAGAAAGCCAACCACATCCTGGGCTGCATCAAGAGGAGCGTGGGCTGCATCAAGAGGAGCGTGGCCAGCAGGTCGAGCGAGGTGATTCTCCCCCTCTGCTCTGGTCTTGTGAGACCCCACCTGGAGTACTGTGTCCAGCTCGGGAGCCCCCAACATTAGAAGGACATGGGCCTGTTGGAGCCAGTCCAGAGAAGGGCCACAGATGATCAGAGGGCTGGAGCACCTTTCCTATGAGGACAGGCTGAGAGAGTTGGGGCTGTTCCGCCTGGAGAACAGAAGGCTTCAGGGAGATCTTACAGCAGTCTTCCAGTATCTAAAGGGAGCCTACAGGAAAACTTGGGAGGGACTTTTGAGAAGGGCACATAGCAACAGGATAAAGGGTAATGGCTTTAATGTGGAAGAGAGTAGATTTAGGTTTAGACATAAGGAAAGAATTCTGTACTCTGAGGGTGGTGAGGCACAGGAACAGGTTGCACAGAGAAGTTGTGGATGCCCCGTCCCTGGAAGAGTTCAAGGCCTGGTTGGCTGGGGCTTTGAGTGACCTGGCCTAGTGGAAGGTGCCCAAGGCATGGGGGTTGGAACAAAATGATCTTTAAGGTCTCTTCCAACCCAAACCATTCCATGATGATATGATTCTATTTTAGGTTTACTTCTTGGTTTTGTTGTTCTGAGCAAGGAAAAGAAAAAGCGTAAGAGAAAGCAAAATACTTTATAATAGAACTTTCAAACAATCAGTATAATTATAGCTTGCAGTTAATGCCTACATTCTGTAAACTTGCAGTCTGTGTGTTTGGCATTGCAGGGAGAGAACAAAATGTACTCTGTTTCAGAGGAGTTTTGATACATAGCGCGTCAGCTCTCAAGTGAATTGCAGTATGTAAACCATCAGAGTTGACAAAATGTCTATGACAGAGGCTTTTACTGCTGCTACAAGCATTTTTGCACTCTTAGGTCTTCCACAAAGGAGGGTGTTTAAGCAGGAAAACCACTTCTGTTGACTACAACAAAATCTGTGTGTAGGGTTCCTATGTCTATTAACTTCATTTAACTTCACCTGCAGGCAAAATCTGACCCATTGCATACTGCAGCATTAAATAGCATCTCTCCTATACAGCCTTTGAAGAAATTTAAAAGACATTTCACTTGTATTGATATGACTTTGTGTGAGCACCTTACTTCAGTGATTCAGTTTTTAAAGACAAACTGAATTAAAGTATCATCCAGTTGAACACTTGTAATCAGTAGGGCTATACTGAGAATCTGACCCAGTTATTTTTTTCCTGGATACTGGCAAGTTTTGTGAACAAAAGTGAATAGCCTATGTTGAAAGGTTAGTAAGGTGGCACATAGTACTACTGCTCATTGTTATTCACAGAAGTAATCTTTTAATTAGGAACACAGCCACTGACCTAACAATGCAACAAGAGAGATGTTAATAAGTGCAAAAGGACCATGTGAGGTTTATGTTGCTCAGTGCTGCTTAGAAAGCAGAGGCCATGTGAAACACTAAGGAATCTGAGCGCTGAAAATTGCCATTGAATGTGACATGCTCCCAGCTGTTACTTTTGCTGCTCTGTCAGAGAAGGGGATAGATGTCATTTCCAGGGTGCTTCATCACCTCCTCCAGATTCTTGAATTCTTTGAGCAAGGACAAGGAGAGGATGGGAGAAAAGGGCTCATTAAGGAGCCCTTTATAACAGTTTTACTGTCCACTTTGTAACTTGAGCACTTGTGCTGTTTTCACCTGGGGAAACAAACGTGCTAACTTTACAGAGAAAGCCACCTGGACTAGCACCGCAGCCTGCTACTCATTTCAAGCAGTTGGGACTAATCCAATTGAGTAGAATTAAATTAATACAGCTGTTTTGACATTCTTGATGGCAGGGATGCTGTCATCTACTGCCTATTGTCTTTCTGCTCTGTAATCTAGGGGAGATCTCATTTTCCATCTGTGACAACCCTGGCCCTTCCTGGGCTACCAAGGGGTCGTTTCAGGGCGGTGGTGGAGCCTGACTGCCAGCGTGCCTGGAGGTGCATCCCTTCCAGGGTTGAGTCCTTCATTCTGTCCAGCAGGACTCTGGGGGCTCGTTCTTGGCTGGTTTATCTCCCTGCCACTCTCTCCAAGTCGTTTTCCGTCTTGCTGCCGTTCTCCGCCCAATCATTTTGGCATACCCTAGAGGGGGCTGCCGCACTGCTGGCCTCTCTGCAGCGGTCGGCTGCTAAGCTGGGTGCTGAGCCAGTCCATCAGCATTGCCAGACTCTTGCTCTTTCCTTTGACACACACTTCGTACGTACATCTGCATACAGAGGTGCAGTATTCATCCCTGGCTGTCTTGTGGTGTCCCTTGTTTTGGCAGTGGGGGGGTGTACGGCAAAGCACAGTGACTTCATCGTTCAAAATTTACACACATAAACTGCTCCTTATAAACCAGTGCCTGAAAGTGTGCGCAGTCTGTGTGACAGAACATGCTTTAACATTACATGGAGTTCCGAAAGTATTTCCTAGCAAACAAATACCGTAAAAAGTATGAAAGCAATCGCCGTGATGACTCCTTGCTACAATCGGCCCATGCTCCAGGCCCCTCACTGTCAGTGAGGAAGGTTGTTTCTTACAGGCATGCCATTAAATATCCTGGCTGTGTTTAAACAGTTCTGCCCAGAGAACTTAACATGCAGACTTGATGGCACTAAAAATACACATGATTTGGTTTGCAGATTACTGTCTGTTGGGGTTGTAAATCTGTTGTCATGCAAATGCCTTGTTTACCCAGTTTATGAAAGCAGCTACTTTTTCATTAATCTCTGGGGCTGTATTTGGAAGATGAGGCATTCTTTACAAAGAAGCTTATGACTGGAAATACTTAGCAGGGCTATAGCAAGCATATAAAGGCTGATCCTATGCTGTTCAGTGGGTTTTCAGAAGAGTTCAGTATTTCATAGACAAGTTTTTAGGCAGAGGTGTCAGGTCAATGCAAAGAACAAACTATGCAGACACAGGCCACTGCCTCCTCAAAAATCTGCTTTCCGTAGAAGCACTACAATGCCAATGAATATACCTTTGCAAATCCTCTGTGTCAGGCACCAACACATGTCATTAGTTACTTGAGAGCCTAAAATCTTTGACTCAGGACCTCTTCAGGGAATATGGCTTATTATGTTCCCTGAAACTATATTAGTTGCTCCAGTCATGATATACAGGAAGGAAGCAGGATAAATCACCGCAAGTGATGACACACACACACATTGAGGAAGCATGTATTCATATGCTTTCAAAAAATAATGAAGAGTTTCCAGTCACACAAGACACTTCAAAAATCTTGTGATGTAGAAGCCAGTAACTGTGTGGCTAGCACCGGAAAATCTGGCACTATTTATTGCAAGATGCATTGGTTTATAGTTGCCAAGTAGATGAAACTGAATTCTCTCTATACTGCTCTACCTCCTGTGTTGTCTTCATGAGAGTAGTGAGAACAAGAACAGGTCAGTCAACATTACTTGAACTGCTGTTTTCAGCTGATTATCCTTGACATAGAGTCTTACATCTTGTTCTTACTAAAGATCAATAAATGATTGTCTGAAATGCAATCAACCATCCATGCTCCTGAACCACAGATTCAGAGAGAACCCTTGTTTGGGAAATGCTCATTGTAATGGAAACAAAAAGAAATTTTAAGAGATGGGAAATAAAAGTATTAAAACTTTGTGCAAAATGTTATTTGGAATCTAAATATATACTGTTTAATTAAACTCATAATTATTTCTCCCTAATGAAGCTTGGCTTTAATTGCTTTCCCTTCTGGCAATAGCCTTAACAATGTGTAAGACTTTTTCATGTGCGATGCAGGAGTATGTAACCTGGGGAAATGGCTAACTCTCTCTGCAGGTCCAGGACGGTGTTTTGCGGAACAGTGGCAGCACAGTCTACATGTTACATGGTGATGCCATAGTAAAACATTCAGACTCAGTGTTTCCCAGAAGAATAAAAGAAAACATACAATGAGTGGAAGAAAAATACAGGTGGAAAAGGATGTCTTTTTCCTCAAGTACTGAATCTCAGCTGCAGAGTTTGACTGCCCTGACCAACATCCACTCCATTCTTACTGGAATCACTGGGCTATTTGTCTGGCCACAGCAAGTCACTATTTTTTATTATGCAGTAAAAAGTACTTCTTTTTCATTTTTAGCTCTTTTTAAAACATTAAAATGCAGAAGGGAGCTTTAAGTCTGCTCTGTCTCTCCCACAGCTTCAGTGGCAGAGCCACTGCTATATTCGTGCTTCAGGAGAGGAAAATAAAGCCAAGGCTGAGAAAATTTGAACCAGTAACTTAACAAGTGTTTTACCAAATTCTATCCTTGGATGGGTGCACCAGCTTCCTAAAGGGAGCTCTAGCTACCCCTTCAACAGCAAAAATTGTATCTTGATTTTGTACACATTTAATTTATTTTTTTTTTAATATTTTATCCCACAACACCTAATCCTCTACAGGAATGGTGGATTTTACCTACCCAGGTATCAGATAATAGATAATCAAAGCTGTTTTTTAATTAAAGTAGCCTCGAGCAGCATTACTTCAAACACAATTCACGTGACACCTGGACATATGCTTAAAAGAATATTCTTTATTTATCACTAAGCCAATTAGGCAGAGAGAGGTTTGGTGATCATTGACCAGGATCTTGACACTTCTAGACAATCTTGAATTCATGTGATTTTAAGCATGTCATGCACCTCACTTGCCTGTATCTTGTATTCTTATATTTGAATGTGGAAAGTAAAAGATACTTCTGAATTACGTGGTGGTAACTATGCTAAGGAAAAGGCATACCTATAAATTGCAAAACCTCAGTTTAATGTGACTCACAGCAAAGGAGCTGGCTAATTTTGTATTTTGTCAGACACTTGGCACAGTGATCCTAAAATGTGCATTATATTCACCGTGTGAGCCTCATTTGTATGTGGCATCTTTTTCATTGAGGTAGATGTTTGTTTGGAAGGGCTGCCCCTAACCATGAATATTAGTGAGACAGTGGGATTAATGGCATACACTTTGCTTCTCAGCCTGCATTTTAAAGACTCCAAGAAAAGATTGCCTGTCAGTTAACGGAAACAAAGCTCTGTGGGACAGAAAGGCCTTAGAAATGCAAAAGCTAATGATTATAGATGGCACTGTAGGAGATGTATTAGAGACATGTAAAACTCCTGGCGTTACAGCCTCTGCTGCTAGGTGATACTACAAAACCACAATTCTTTAACCTTACCCATTGCTGTTGCACAGTATTTCTGAGCAGTTTTCCTCTCGCCACCAGACAGAGGCTTTAGTTAGCATCTATCTTTCTGAATGTCCAACTACATATAGGCTTTAGAAAGTTGACCCTTCTGTGTACTTTGTGCAGATAAGGAAATATATGTTACAGTATACGCCATTAGGCATATAGTGCTGTATTGCTGTGTCGGTATGAAAGCTGTTATTTCATCTCTAGCTTCTTCCAGCATACTTGCATTACATGTTCAACTGATGATGGCATTGCAGGAAGTTATTGACTTGCTGACAGTGTTTTATGGTGCAGTGACATATCATTTACTCTTTCTCTCTCTGTGTACTGAAGGTCTGTGCTCATAAATGTTCAGGAATTACCAACAAAAGAAACCAAACTCCCCTCACAATTCACAGAAAAGATACAATGCAGATCTGTGATACAAACATGTCTGTTCTCCTTTGTCTTTTGCTCTAAACTGTGACAGAAGAACCAGTCCATACATGCGTGGTCAAAGACAGAGGGGGAGAGGGGAGAAGGCAGAAAACACGAAGCAGGGAAATACAAATCTTTACATATAAATAAAAAAATATGTAAAACCACAGGAAGCAATTAGGATTGCCTAGGTAATCTGCTCCATATTATTTCATGATTCAGACACAGTTCTTTATTACTACATCAAACCTTTTTGCAGAAGAATGACTTTTATGCAGTAGTCTGTTATACTCTTTCTCTGAATGAAGACATATTCCAGCACAACAGCATTTTTTATCAACTCCAATACTGTTGTGCAGGAAAATAAAATTACAAACATGAGTGATCAGAACAGTTATTAAAGACAAGGACATATAAAACCAAATTTTATAAATCAGGACTCAAATAATAAAAAAAAAGATAAATACAAAAACTACATTAATATAGCTCCATAGAAGTCTTTATAAGTCTTTATAAGTTAAATGTAGAACAGATTATGTGGTGCATCATGAAGAAGTAGCTTTTGGAAACAAGTATGCATGAAATACAATATCCATGTCAGTGGATAAACTGCTTAAATAAATCAAGTGGCACCTGGGGACAGAAAAATTATAGTGACAGTTCCAAAAGAGTTTTTTTAAAGATATAATATATATGAAGACATTTTTGTTATACCTATGACTTCAAGCAAGATGCTAGATGTTGCAAAATAAAGGCCAGTCTGTCACAGACTATCTTATGAAATAGCTAAAAAGACACTGTAAAAAGCTCTCAGAGAACCTGTGGCATACAAAAGACAATGAGACTATAAGCTTCTCTTGTGCAGACAAAAGAAGTCCTTTTGTTCTCTTACTTTTCTCATAATTATATTGTGCTTCAGGATTAAAAAATGCATGATGCCACAAGGTACCTGACAATAGTAGATTCTCATTAGAATTCATCTGTTAAATGGCCTTTGAGGTTAAAGCTCTGAATTATAGTAGGATGAAGGACTCAGTCTTATGTGCATTTCCCATGCAAGAAATGTTGGCACAGCAGGCTTTGAACCATTGAGTAAGTGAATAAATGACGGTTCTGAATAATCTAGTTCTGAAATTCAGTTAAAGAAATTTTTCCCTTATTTACTGACAAAGTTACTGGGTCTCAGAAGGACAACAGAACCAAATCATTTGGCTTCTGACTCTGAGTAACTCCTACCAACCAAGTCCTGTGTGCTTACCCATGCGGCACTACCTCATGCGGTTCTCCTCTGAACGTGTCCTGTAATATATTTTGATATCTATTGACCAGCTTGGCCAAAACAGACTGTGCATGGAGTTTAGGGGCAGATATTAAGTTCTTGTAGGACTGAGGCATTTAGTTTTTACTGATTAAAGCTGGTGAGGTCTATATTCCTTATCTTCCATTCTTCAGAAATTTGTGTCTACTGCAGTAATTGACTTGATTGGAGAATCACATTGTTTTTCTTTGAGGGGAGGGCTTAATGCTCTTAGTCAAGATAGTTTTCTTCATTTCCTCTGTAAGTATTTGTTACACTTAGTGCCATGATCATCTTCATCTTTGATTGCCATATGAAAGGTTTTTATTTTTGAAATTCAGATTATGTGACCACACATTGAATTACATGATAAAAAAAATCATAATGCAGACTGAATGTCAAACAAATTAAGATTTTTGGTCCAATTTTCACCTGTTTTAGTTTGTAAAAGACCCGACTGAGTTCACTTTCATTATTCCTGATTTCTTCCATGAATGACAGAAGGACAAGGCTCCTATCATTTAACCACATGCCTGGCTCAGTGCAAACTACTCATATATTTACCAGCCACAATCATTCCTTAGACGTTTTTTTTAAAAAAGAGTCTTTTTAAGGAAGATTTGGTCCACATATGGACTAGAATTTTGAGTTGCAAATCTTCATGATTTCAAACTAGAGGGTTACTAGATCCCACCAGATGTAAACACATGAAATAAAAATTATTTCATTTTTTTCACCTGTTTCTCTGATAGTGAGAATATTTTCTGCTTAGCTCAAAAGGAGAGTACTATCTGTCTTGTTTCACTGCTTCCTGTATTTCTACCATTTTGAAACTGTTTAATCCATCAAGTAGAAACTGCTGGTCTTTGCATAGTGAGCTGCAGTGCTGCGAAATTTAATATGGAACATGATAGCCTCCTAGTTATTAACATTATAATTTCTTCCAGTATTTTACTGGTTGCTTATAAATACATTTTTGTTACAACATAATAGTGCATTCATGGTCACGATTGTATACAGGTAGGAGTTGTTCACTTTTCTCAAATATTTGCAAGAAGTATAAACAAAAACCATATGTTTCAAATATTTCACTGAATCTTTTTCCACTTCTGTGCATGTGTTGCAGCCATTTGAGCCCTGTGCTGTTTCAAAATCCTGCCACTTACCCTCATGTTTTATGACATATTCTTTATCTTTCTGTATTTTTAAATGTGCTTTGTGCTCTTGAGTGAAGATTTTTCCTCAGCACTGGCCCTCAGTTCTTCTCCTTCTCTGTGGTTGTCATGAGAGCAATATTAATTCCGGCTTTTAAACAGATCATTAGGTGGTTTTGTGCTATAATCCTTGTTATTTGTCTGCATTGTTAATTTTTATTAACTTGGCCAACTTGGGGGTAAATACGCTTTGGTTTTTTGCACGGAGAACCCCATTGTGACTGAGTGGGTGTTTCATCCACGTGGCATCTTCACTAGTGTTTTGGTATTCAAAACCCCTTGCTAAGAAAGAAGGGTTTCTCCACTGCTTAAATATCTTTCTGGCTCAACACTTCAAAGTATGCTTTGTGCTGTCCAGGCATTCTCATTAATTGCTAGCACAAGAGATGGGCCAAAACCCAAAAACTTTGAATCCAGCTCCTCTCCTTCTTCCACACCCCTCGTCTTTTGGAAACTTTGGAAAGCTGAATCCAGACACAGAGCTGAGTATTGCAAATTGGCCAAACCCCAATCCCATCTCCCCCACCTTAGGGGTTTTCCAAATTGTGATCCAAAATGCACTCCTTAGTTGTCTTTTCTTCATTATTTCTTTGTAAGCTTCTTAAAAACTCTATATTCTTTACTTGAAACTTTGGCAGTTTCACCTGCTTAATTTTAGGTTTGCTCACTATGGTCTAAGCCTGCCTGTAGAGTCTGAATTTCGATATGAAGAAAAGGAAAATGGAAATTAATCCCATTTGCATTACAAAAGCTAAAAGTCATATAAAGAATTAGCTATACTCTACAGCCATAGAAGGAAAAAAGACAAGACAAAAGCCTTGTAAATTAGAGATCCAAAGAGGTTTAAAAGTGTGTCATGGTTTTTGTTTCATTTGCTTTTGTTTCTTCAGTAAAGTAATTTATAACTCATGAGGTTCCAACTGAGTTCCAGCTGAGGTGGTTTACAAAAATATAGGCTCTGTTCCTGCAATATTCAAAAGCAATATCATTAACCTCAAGTATTGCTATGCATTGTTTCTAAAATCACAAGCTTGAGAGCTCGAATTATGAGACTTTCAATAATTGCATGAGAACCTGTCAGTATCTGAGCCTTTAAAGATCGTATTTTCTGGTTATTTTTTGCTAACAGTGAGCCTAGAAACTTTTATGAAAAGTGAAACTCACATATTGACCTGACATCTGAAGGTGGGCCTGTGACTATGAAACTGGTAATGGATTTGCAAGAGTTGTCAGCATAGAACAGGTCTCTTACTTGCTTGAAATTCATCATTGCAAGCCCTGAATGTATTCTATAAGGTAATGGAAGCGCTCTGTGGTTAACATCAGTTTACCAACATTAACTGCTCACAGAAATATATTCTTCTTGCCATACCTACTTAAATGAGATTTACTTTTATGTGATTTCTCAGGGAACTAACCAACGAATTGGTCCATGTAGCTAAGGCTGCTAGTCTGCATCTTCAGAGATCTTGTACAATTCTGTGCTCTGTCAGTAACTTCAAGTGAAATCATGGGCAAGTTAGTTAATCTCCCTGAACCTACAGTGCCCTGTTTGTAAAGCATAAAAACAGTATTTCCTGTATTTTGTGGAGTATATCGTGTGAATACAGTGCTACCTGGAAGGCAAGAGGCATGGAAAGACTGGAGATAAATAAATTGCACAGGCTTCTGAAAGTAAGCTTGAAAAGAAGCATGCAGCTGCACAACAATCAGGCAAACAGTCTTATGTGAGGAAAAAATATTGGAAGGTAGAGGCTCACTTTTCAGAAGGAGAGTGTGAGTAGCCCAGAGTCGTGTGTGAGCCCATTCACACGACAGATACTGGGATGACTCTAAGAACAGGAACCTATTTCAGTCTGTCTACAGGGAGCATGTCCAAAAGTTGAGGAGAGATATTAAGGGCATGTTAGTGGCACTGTGGGAAAGGAATAAGCCTGAGAGAGAAACAGTGGTGGAAAAATGATCGATACATGCTTGTCTGTCTCACCTGGGACTCTCCACCATAACAGGAGGAGGAAGCAATTTTGCATCTGCTGTTGCAGAATTCCCCTATTTTGCTGCTGTAATTGAGATCTCAAGCATGCCAGTTCAAGATGTTTGGCTCATCCGCTAAATTACCACACCCTTCCAATGAAAAAATGTGAATACAGTGTTAAATTGTTGTGAAAAACATTGTAAGAGTCTATAAACTTTTAGATATTCTGGTGAGATTTTGGTTTAGATTTTTCTGTTGCCAAAGGTTAAAGGCTGTTACTGAAGTGCAACAGATATCTTAATTCATAAGGTAAATGGTGACAGTCTAAAATGGGAAAAGGGGGAAATCTTCATAGCTCATCACTTCAATGAATGCAGTTAAATTTCTAGAAAGAAGCAGTACTCACAAATGAATTCACTCCGTCTCTTCCCACAATTTCTGCGGTGGAAGCAATATTGAAAGCTCAAAATGTTTAATGTGAAAGCACCTCATCAGTCTGATTTCTGTCCAGTTAAACAAAATGGATTAAGTAGTGTTACGTATCGTCTCTTTCTTGAGACTCCTCCTCACATTAGATGCAGAGGTTCGTGTGGGTGCCAAAGACAGAGAGGTCGCAGCACACCAGTTCCGAGCTGACCTCACTGCACCCAGTGCTTGTGGCAAGTAGTCTCTCATACTGGGCAAAGACTGAAGGATGAACTATCTATCTACTGCCCTACTAGGTGTGAATGAGGGTGTTCACACTCCTCAGAGATATATTCCTCCTGCTATCGTACACTGGAATTTAATCTCAAGTCAGAGGTCTAGCTAGAGGTTTTGTACGCACCTGCTCTTAAACTTTGAAGAAAGTGCTTTTGAAAGAGGTCATGTACATCTCAGTACTCTTCACACAGGCAATCCAGAATATTGCAGTCTTTATAACTTTCATTTTAGTTTCTTTCACATCTACTGAAGGCACACACACAGGTAAACACAAATCCTACCTAAAGCTCCGTATAAAGCACTGGGTCCCTCCCGCTTCTCGCTTTCCATACTTGAACAAGCTTCCAGGTTCTCAGAAATCAATCCAGGCTTATAAGAGAAAAAAAAAATCTAAGAATAACTGTTAACTGAAAAAGTAAAAAGAAACAAAAAATCCTGGTTCCTACAGACCTCATGTCAAAAAAAAAGAGATCCAACCTGCGGGAAGAGACAGGTGGCTTCTGAATGAAAACTGTAACATATTATCCCGAGGGAGATCAGCTCCATAGTTGAGTTCACTCTTTCCTGCTATAAAACATATTGATGTTAACAGTTTTCTTCTGCCTGCATGTGTGTTTTTCAAATTAAGTATTGTTAAATCTATAGAGCTTAAAATACTGCTTCAGATACACTCCTTTGCTTCTACTTCCATTTTAGATAATCTGCCATAGGTGTACAGCAGTGATAAACATCTTTGCTCACAAACAGATGAAAACAGATTTAATTCAAACACCTGGCAGAGGTGAAGGAGAACTGGAACTAATGACTAGTTCAGAAAGTGGAAGGGGTAATTTTCAGGGCATGGAGTAGCGTGTATTTGTGCATTCACTCTCTCCAAAGATGATGAAGGGCTTATGTTTGTAGTATCAGAGTTTGGAGGTGACATTGGCATGTGTATACTCAGAAAGCTATATTGAATGCAATTGTGGACTCACCAAATTCCAATATCAATTTTGCAAATGAAAGGACTCAGGGCTTCATCTGTAGCATTAAGATTTTGCTGAGAACAGCCTCTCTTACTGGTGAAACAAAGTGCTAGGCACAGGAAGCACCTTCCACAGTGGCCAACACCTCCTTTGAAGTTTCAGCTATTACTTCTGCTGCAGATAGAAGTCTTTTATTGCTCTGAGTTCTTGCATTCATTTGGGGTGCATTACAGAGAGAGTTTGGAGATGAACAGGGCCTGAGGCTTTGTACCTTTCAGATACTGTTAGCTTGTTTAAGGCATATTTTGCATCATACTGTAGGCTTTATTTTTGTGTATACATGCAACCCAAAAAGAAATACCCCCATATATGGAACAACCTTTCAGCAAGATAAATAAATGAACTCCATACAAAATGCGTATAAGCAGTTTAACAAAACCTGGGACCTGAGCTGCAGGATATGGAGAAGTTCAGCTCCAGAACACTTCCAGGCACCTCATGCCTTAAAGTCATTTTGCAATAAATCCACACTTCTTTTTCAGGTGGGTTTTTTTTTTTTTTCAGTTAAGAATAATTCAAATGAGCCTTAGTAACATTGCTCTGCAGAAACTGGCAGATACTGGGCATGATTTCTCATTAAAGTTGTATGCAAGAATTTGAGTAGATCTTTCCTTTGCACTTGATTCATGTGAGTTTCCATTCCTTGAATTTCTCTTTGGTTTCTAGGTTCACATATGTGCAGAAAACTGAAAGTCAAACTGTTGAAAGTATGATATTCATGTGGTTTCATGAAAAAAAAAAATGGAGTTTGCATTAGTTTGTTGTGAAAACAAAATTCAAGCTGCATTTTAGAATCTGGTCTGAATTTTAAATGTGCAACAAAATACCAGGTCTTGTGAATTTCATGTAACTTTCAATGCTATTATGAACATCTTGCTGCTCTGCTACTGATTAAGCACATATCTTCAATAAACAAAGCTCTTTATATTTACATCACCTTTTACAACATGTCTGAACGTTGCAGGCCACATAATTTTTTAACATTACTAAAAGATCTTCAGCTCACTGCAAGAAAGACATTGAAGTGCTGGAGTGTGTCCAAAGAAGAGCAACAAAGCTGGTGAAGGCTCTAGTGAATAAGTCCTATGAGGAGCAGCTGAGGGAACTGGCGTTGTTTAGTCTGGAGAAAATAAGGCTGAGAGGAGACCTTATGGCTCTCTACAGCTACCTGAAATGAGGCTGTGACAAGGCACGTGTCTGTCTCTTCTCCAGGTAACAAGTGATAGGATGAGAGGAAATAGCCTAAAGTTGTGCCAGGGGAGATTTAGATTGTATATTAGGAAAAAATTCTTCTCTGAAAGGGTTGTCAAGCATTGGAAAAGGCTGCCCAGGGAAGTGGTTGAGTCACCATCCCTAGAGGTATTTAAAAGATGTGTAGACGTGGTGCTTAGGGACATGGTTTAAGTGCTGGACTTGGCAGTGTTAGGTTGATGACACCTGCCATGGTATCATCCTACAGTGTTTTCCTCACTTCTGAGCATGGTGCAAAGTGGTCCATCCCTACCCTGCCTTCCAGGAATGGTCTCACAAGTTGCTGTGTGAGGAAATTTGGACGCACTAGTGGTAGATGAATCTTAGTACTCATTTTAGGCCCCTCACCCCTGCTACTTTTAGTCCACTTAGCTGGTTTTCCATCATAGCCCCTTCTCACTGGGTCTTTTCAGTCTTCCTGGCTCTGTTTCCTTGCCTGACAAGTCCAAAGGTCCCCAACCAAGCTACTTCTGGCCAGTGCAAGCTGAAATCTGTTTCTCCCAGTGTTCCTAATTAATTTGTTTCTTGTTCCAAATTTCTTTCTTCAGTTTAGTTTCCCAAGCCCAGCTCTCTCTACTTAATCTCTTTTCTATTTTGGCCTTCAGATGTCTTTAGTGTTTATTTCCCTGTTCCTGTCGTGCCAAGCCAGATCCTCCTCTTTCCTCCTATCTGAATTCTCAACATCTGCAACTCTTTTTTCCCTCTCAGTTCCTTCCTTCTTGCAAACTCTGTATCAGTCTCCATCTGCTTGTCCATCTTTTTGTCCAGGCTGTTTTTCATTTCTACAGATGTGCAGCACTCTTAAGCAGTCTGTGGTCTATCCTTGCTCCTTTTTCCTGTCTGTCACCAGTCCTGGTGCCCTTGGCAGACTTTCCCTTTCCTCTGCTAGCTCCTGACTTCCCTTGCTTTTCAGGATCATTGCTAGCATACTGTTCTCCACCCCTAACATATGTGTACCTTAGTTTTCTCCTTCATTGTCTGAGCTTACTGAGGTACCACAGCCAAGAGCTTAGGGAAGACAGGGCTTTCTACGTGCCCTGCATGGACGCAGCATGCCCTGCAGCACCATAACGTTGCGACTGCAAGAAACATCCAGCTCAGCCCCATGTGGGAGAATGCCTACTGTGTTGAGAAAGAGTTCTTGGATCCAGTTTGCAATTTCTACTTCAGAAAATAAAACTAACAGGCAGATAGGAAAAAAAAAGAAAAAGAGCTAAAGGCTTTAGGCAATGCAGGGGCATAGGCATACAAACTGGATGAATCCTGAACAGAGAGAAAGCAGTGATTTCAAACTCCTGTCTTGTCAAATTAATAATTAAAAAGCAGAGTTCCCTGCTTTCCTGAGGTGTGTGGATCTTCGCTTTTCTGTGCAAAATTCTTCCTTCTATAAGCTCACTTTCCTTCTAACACAGATTAGGGTAGGTTTTAAATTTCCACTCAAAAGAAAAAAGTAGTGACAGAAAGACTGTCACTCAGTCCTGTTAGAACACTCCTGCTTTGCAATTTGGGAGCAGAGTCAGGCTCCTTTCCTGCCAAACAAATGGTGTAAAAGGGCTCTAGAAAGCATTTTTTTTCTGCAGAGAATATGCAGCTTTAGTAAAACATACATTCTCCCTGGAGGATTTCAGCATTTTCCGATTGGTGCCTTTTATGGCATACATTATGTATTGACACAGATTAAGTTTCCCTCCTGTCTGGAACAATTCGCGCTCAGGAGGAGAGCTACTGACCTAGCAATAAGCATGAACAGCTCATGGCAAGCGGTGGAGCAGAGCTCCTGGAGGACGTCTGGCTGAAGGCAGAGCACTCCCTTCAGCTCTGCCGTCCTGCCTCTCTCCTCCTCCTTCGCCTCCTCCTCTCTCTTTTTTCTTCCCCTCTGACTTTCGCTGTTATGCTTTCCCCGGACCCTTTGGCTTTGTTGTGCTGTGTCTGACTAGCAAGGAGGGGGATTGGCGGCTCGCCGGCTCAGGGAGCACTTCCCTACAGCTCACCCCAACCCACCCACCCACGCCTGGGTCAGGAAATGTGAGCAGGGCTGATGGAGGCGGAGAAGCGGGGCTGAAGGTTTGCCCCAGCGCTGGATGTGACAGTGGACAGTTGAGTGCTTCACAGCTTGCACAGTGTTGACCCCAGGTCCAGCACGGACCCCACCATGGAGGGCTGCTGCTGGATGACTGCTGGCACGCTGCTTCTGGCTTCCCTCCTCCTGGTAAATGCCATTTCTTTCCTGTAAATATGTATCACTTGTAGCTGGTATTGTGTGTGCCTATATATGTGGGTGGGTATGGTTTTAATCTTTAATCACAGTTAGAGAGAGTTTGTTTTGAACAAATCGTGTAACTCTTATCCTCTCTAAAGTACTGCAGGCTTGGAGCCTTGATATTGTGGGTTGCTGCAGGTAGAATCAAGAAGTTGGTGTTGGCATCACTTTTATAAACTTGGAGACGAATGACCTGTGAATGCTGATTTAACTGCCTGGGATTTAGAGAAGAGCTGTTTTTCCTCTCTCTAAATCAAACTATATGACACTGTAATGTTCCTGGAATTCTCTTCCTTCCTAAAAAAAAAAAAAAAAAAAATTCAGTTGTGCACATGCAGAGAGACCAGGTACAGCATGTACTGAACTTTTTCCTGCAGCCAGCCTAAATGAATTCTCATTACTGCTGTAACTCATTACAGAGACAAGTTTATACCAACCTTTGGAAGATATTTTATGTGATATCTGGTATATTTCAGGGCTGTAAAACTGGTCATTATTATATGATTTTCTCACATACTTCCACTGATTCTCCTGATAGGATGCTCTACAGCTGAGTGCTGCAGCTCTACTGTTTGATTCAGATGAAATGTTTCATTTTGACTCATACTGAGTTTTATAAGCATGAGCTGTATGTTTGCTATCAGAAGATCTGCAATAAGAATATTAGTATTACATACACTTTTGATACCATCGTCATCTTGGCATACATTCATGTTGCCTTTTTCTGAAGATTTGTCTGAATCTTCACTCAATTCAAATAGCAAAGAATCTTAAAGAAATACATGAACTTTATAGCAGCTTGCATCTTCTTATTTATCTATATAAAATAATCTATGGTAATCATTGTAAATAAATTTTAACACATTTTTTAGTAGCCACATGGGGACCTAAACAGTGAGACAACCCTATTTGAAATGCCTATTACAAATTATTGTGTGATTAAAAAACCCACTTTTTTTGATATAGAATCATTAAAGACTAATTAATCACTAGAAATAAGAATGCTGTCTGGACTGATTTAAAAGTCTTTTTTTTTCTTTAAAGGTCTATTTTCCATTTAAAATACTGAATTCACACAAAACGTGAGCATAGATTCTCTTTCATTTGTGAAAATGAAAAGTTTATAACCTGATGGCTGTAATATATTATGAGCCAATCCTGCAGTACTAATTTAGGGAAGATCAACAGGAGATACGACTCAACAAGACCGTGTAAGGACTGTAGGATTTGACCCTGTATTAAGCTCATATTCATAACATTTGTACTTCACTCTGCTGCTTGTGAATTAAGTTCTCAGTCCCTAATTCATGAAAATAAATAGTGCATTCTGCTGCCAACTATTATGCATTATATTCCATACTGTACTAGTTTGTATTTGTATGACTTACCCTGCCTCAAGAGATTTCCCCCCCACCTCCCACCAAATCTCTTTGTGCCTCAAGAATAGTGATGTGAAGCAAGCTTAACTTTCTTTTTTGAATCAATCAGGACATTCTTTTGCTCCTTCCATACTCAGGAAAATATCACACTTTCTTTCAGCAGGAGATTAGGTAAACATGCAAGAATTTGACTTATAGCTTGGATAGAGATAGAGATAAGTCGTAGGATACCTCAGTGTACATGTTAGTACTATAATTTATTGCAGCATGAGTTCACATAGGGCACAGCAGAAAGCTCCTTAATATTTTTAAGAAAAAATAAGACATTGGATCAGGCCTATGACCTGGCTCCTAACTTCATAGCTATTAGCCTTTAGTCAAGTAAGTGGAATGAGTTTGAGAAGTATGACAGTCAGCATTTTGGTTTATGTGTTTCACCTTGTATCCCTCTAAAACCCCTGTCTTGTCCACACTGAGCAACATGAGCAGCCTCTAGTCATGTAGCACTCCAGTAACATCAGCAGAAGTTCACTGTTGTAAGCACTAAGACCAGGGAACAAATGCTTACAGGTTTAGTCTTACAATAATTTATCACGTATTCCTGTATTTTCAGTAAGACACTGTAGAGCAAAGTAGCACCTAGTCTTTCTTTGGCATCGTTGCCTCAGTAAGGAGGTTACACACCCCAGACATATGCGCAGCCCATGTGCACATCATGGTAAAGGGATGGACAAGCTGAGAGGCACTATCAGCAATAACCTCTCCTGTTCCACTCATTGCCCAGCAGATATAGCCTACTTCAGGGCAGACTCCCTGGAGCGGTGTAGCAGTGAGTTTAGCTCACTACTCCATCCGGGTTCTTCACACTCTTTAGGAGAAATTGTTTGCATTTTCAGTTGATTGGTGCTTGTGTATGGTGTGTGTGGTTCAGTAGCTGTTTCCCTAGCATAAATGAAAGTTAGGTACTTCATAGATACTTTCAAGAATCTCAGCTGTAACACTGTCTTGAAAAGGCAATGTCAGACTGAAAGTAACTGGAAAAGACAGCTTCTGTCTTTCCAGACTGCGACCAGGTATTTGGAGAATTTTGGTCATTGCTCTGTGAACTTTTGCATGCTAAGAAAATACTAGCACATCACTTTTAAGATAAACAAAAGAAAGCAGGCATTCTGTTCTGAAGATTTCCCTTTCTATTGATTTAAAAATAAAAGCCTAACACAAGCAAATCACAGTTGTTTAACTCAGAGGAAATGTGGCCAAAACCATAACCAGTCATTGACATGTGTTCATGTCAAATCGCTTGAAGTCAAATCACTTCATGTTAGAAGGGCATTTAACCACATTTGCATTTGTTGTTTGCATCTTTTCAGCAGCTTTTTCTAGCTCTCTTTGTTGCTGTTGTGGTACTTGCAGAAGTAACACTAGGAACTGTAATAAAGTACATGTGTTTTTCTGCAGGATTTCTTTCTTTTGCTGTGCTAATTTGTACATGGAAAATAGTCAAATACAATAGTCCATTCCTTCCAGGCTCTTTGGCATTACATTCCCGTATTATCTAATTGAGTCCATCTTGTATGACCACAAGCACAACTAGCCAGTGGAATGAATATAATGTTTCTTGTTTACATTTGAATGTGCAAAGCTTGACAGTTTTTCCTTTCATGTGTAGATAGGTCTACCTACTGTTGTACATCTGCTCCTCTGCTTCTACAGTCATAGCTGTACAGAGAGGGATTTTTCCAGTAAAGAGTCCAAAGTGCACACCTATATTTTCATGTGTAGTCATGTAGATGTACAGACTGGCATTTGATCACACCTGTTGGGTAAGGATGCCTTGCAATACAGAGTTCAGCTATACAAAGTTAAGATTTATTCATGTGAAGGAGTGCAGAATTTCTCATCGTGCTTTGTGGCCAGTGCCGCTTTACGCCAAATGTCTCATGTCTGTAAAACAAAGCAATTTCTTACATGAAGGTCTAGATACTGCTAAGTATGTACACTCGTCACTTTCTTCCTACATTACTCTAAAATGTTGTGTTTGGACTTTTTTATTGACTTCTTTTTTTTTTAAAGTATATTATTTATTTATTCTTTTTCTACCAAGTGCAAAGGTTTGCATGAGCTAAATTAAGGTTGTGCGATTAAATTTTTTTCTTTTGGACTTCAGTGAATGGCAGTCAGTACGCAATGTTGGCTGTTGAGCTATTGGTCTGCTTCACCAGTGTCAGTAAATTTAAACAGCTTTTGTTTTAATGACTTTTGCCAGATTCATAGGTCTGGCAAAGAATAATAAAAGAAACTATCAAACTGAACACTGTGAAGAGTCTGAAGATTGGAATATGGTCACCTGTAGTCATGGATCCATCAGCTGGACAAACTGGTATGGTCAGAAGGCCCATGAGTTAATGTAAAGCCTGAGTAGTCCACATGCCCAGACAAACAATTCTTTAGGAGAGGACTATCAAGCTCTGCATGAATGAATTTTCACTAAAGTAGATGAAAACTGAATCTATTGTAACTGTGTTGTTAACGATCAAAATACAACCTCATAGTTTCTCTTACAGTGTTGTCTTGTCAAATCTGCAGACAACACTGTTGTTTTTATTGCTTTTCGTAGCTATTTTCTTAAGCTTTTAAAAGAAGTCAGAGCTATATGGGGAGCAATTACATGGAAAAAAAAATGGGAAATTGCAGTCTGTTGCCGCAGAGGCATGTGTTCTCTCATAGGAGGAAGGAAAGCAGAATAATAAGATGATCCTTATAGAAACAACCAGAAAGCTCAAGGTAGTGAAAAAACAGTGAAAACACATCAACCACCAGATGCTATGGTATCAGGATGAGGAGCAGGAAAAGGGGAAAGAAATTGCTTGTTCCAGCCCAAGCCAAGGACAGATGTGAAAGAAGACTTCTCATGTGGTGGACAGCAACTAATAAAAGCTGGCATGAAACAAATTCAATCAGAATAACATACTCTGGTATAAATCACAACTTCTTCCTAAGTGATGTACAAGAACGGCTAAATTTTGCTTTTAATATCTCAGTCTTTTCATATCAGCAGATGGACAGCAGGCTTGTCTTAACAGATGGCTGACCAGCTTTGGATATTCAAGTTTATACCCTAGCCCTTAAATGTATGTCCAGGCAAAATGGGAAATTAAGCAAGAGGTATACATTTCATGGAGTAATGGAAAATCTTCTCTAGGTCCTTAACCCTGTGTAGTATTGAACAGAGACCAATAATACTCAATACTTAGTGCAATCTGATCATTTAGATCTATCTCAGGGAATATAAAACATTTCATCACAGGTCTGAGATTTATTATCATGCATGCTAAGACTCACTGTATGTGTTCAGACTTTTTTTAATCAGATAAATTTTTTCCTTAGGCAAAGGGGACAAAGAGAGAGATTATAGATACTAGAAAGATTTAAAGATTGGTATCATGGTTTTAAAGATGTCATTCTCAAATGTTTCATTTATCTTTCAAGATAATTGTATGAAGTATCTTATCTGTCTCTGTTGAAGACTCTTCCACAATCGGATAGGGTCATCAGCCTTTAAATTTTTTGCCCTTCTTTTTGGAAGTAGCAAATAGCATTCTCAGAATACTAACTCTTAATACAAATATGATGGTTCATAAGCATAGCATTAGCTGAGATTAGAGAGCAAGCTTCTCATCTATATAAAATTATTTACCTCTGTTAACGGCAATAGAGATATATTTAATTTTGCCTGCTTAGACTTCGTACTGAAGTCTTTTCATTTAACAACAATTTTTATTTTGAGCTTTTCCATGTGGTATTTAGATGCCATGTACAGGATCAGTTAAAATACCTCCAAACAGCATTGGTCATGAATATATTCTTGTAAAACCTCTGAGTGGCCAATTTATCTTATTTTCAACAGGATGCCTTTGCTGGATGTTGTGAGTTTGTCATGCCCTGAATCTCAGTGTGCATATTGAAGACTGCTGTAGGCCAGGACCTTCTCTCTGCTTCTCTTAGAGTGAGATGTTACCATATCAGATTCCTAACTCAGGGTGGATTGCCAGCTTTTTTTTTTTTCTCTCCCTTTAAGTACCCTGATTAGAATTGCATTTCACATATGAGCTTTTTTTTTTTTCTTTTGCTGCCAGAACCCAACTTTTCCAAATTTCTTATAAAAGTAGCTAAAGTTGTGGTGAAGTTGGAAGGCAATACAGACAGGTGACTGAGGGAGGGAAAGTAGCGTGTGTACTTGTGAGATTTAATCTACTTCCAAGGCAAGCATATGTAGAAATCTTAATAGTTTTGCCACCTGTGAATTATTTGAACACTGCTTATAGGAGTGGTCCTTCTTCTAGCTGTGTAGAGAAATAAGCGGTATGTTCACTGATTCTACAGTACATTAATTTTCACATTGTTTCCATTTTGGTCTTCACTGCCTTCATGGAATTTCTTCCAAAGCTTCAACCCTTTAGAGGTTGCCCAGGGATTTCTGCCTTTCAGGGACTTCTTGTTGAGCAAGTTCAGCAGAGAGGGTGTCAGTGCGGAGGGAAGGGGGTGTGTGATAACGTAAGACATCCTGAAATAAATTCCAGGAGTGCTCAAGAAATGAGACAGGAAATTATATGCAACTTATAATAAATTCAAACTGTCCCATAAAATAAATATAACTCATTTTGTTTCCATATGAATGTACTGTAAGGGTGTCGAATTTCCCCTTCTAGCTTTGTTGGATATAATCTCAGTCCCTGTTTGAAGTTTGCTAGTACATTGTTCAGATCCTGCGCTATATCAACAGACCAGAAATGAAAGGGAATAAAGGAAGCAATAAGATCTCCTACCGTT
This sequence comes from Ardeotis arabs, assembly GCA_011801015.1. Lineage (NCBI taxonomy): Eukaryota > Metazoa > Chordata > Aves > Otidiformes > Otididae > Ardeotis > Ardeotis arabs. Next base: position 136,286 of record JAAGAY010142732.1, read on the forward strand.
CTGGTGCTGGCATCAGATTGGTGGATTATTTATTTATTTACTTACTTACTGGCTTATTTAAATCCCTGTATTTCTTTCAGCCTGGACTGTTAAAAGCATCTGCTGTGGAGGGCAAATATAACTGCCCTTAACAAGCCCAGGGCTGTCTTTTCTTTTTTCATTTTGGTATGTGGATGGATTATGATTGTAAATGTGTTTTAGATATGACATTTTTATAGTTCCTGTAACTTTTAAAGAAGAGAGTGGGGGATTTTCAAGTTACTGTGGTATCGTCAGTATGTTCCTTGCAGGTCTAGCCAGGGCCATGTTTTAAAGATGAAAGACCTGAATTAGCTGAAGGAGAAAGGGAAGTAATTCAGTAGAAATCTCTGAAACTAAAATCTTGAACGGCCACAGCTTGAATTGTAAGACTCTGCTTTGCTAATCCAGACTTTAGCAGTCTTCTTCTCAGCTACCCATCAGTGCCTGTGACCACCTCGGCAAGCAGGATGGCGTTATCACATTTTACTGGTGTTGAAGACTGGCATAGAGAGGAATGCATGTCCTTTATGTACACTTCAAAGTGTGGATGTGTCTTGTCTTTTCTTTTGTGAGAGCAATGGAAACATAAATATTTTCATTGTGTGTGATATTAGAGGGCAGCGTAAGAGTAGCAGTGGCCTGTATCCTGACAGTGTTTAGGTCCTTCCATCTTTGTAATTCAATGTAAAATCATGAAAAAAAAAAATCTATTATTCCTAGAAAACCCCTCCACCTTGGTACTGCAAACTCTTAACAAATGAATGTATTTTCCTTTAAAGAAACATATTCATTAATTTGAGGTCAATTACTCGGTGATCAAGGGGGGAATAAATATGTTAGACAAACTCCAGTGTTTATAGTTAATTCCCAAGGGTCCCATGAGCATTTTTTTCTTCCCTTTATTTTTTGTTATGAGTTGGGATCTTGAGCTTTCTCAGTGATTTATTTCTTTCTTTACATCTCCGTCTTCCCTTCCTCCCCCTTTCTTCCTTCCTTTCATTCTTTCTTCCTTCCCCTCTCCCTTTTCCTCTTCCTCTCTTCCCCTTTTTATCTCTCTTTCAGTCCTATTTTTTCACACAAATATTTCCCTTTCAGTTTTCCTGCCTCCACCGAGGCTTAATGTTTCAACCCTTTACATGGCCCCTTGTTGTTAAAATAAACACATACACAGCTCAGTGAGGTAACTGAAGGAGATGGCAGATCCTCAGAAGAATAAGAGGTTTCATTTATTTTGAATAAACCTCAAAATTGCGGATGTTTATCTGAAATTATGCAAATCTTCGGAGAGCTCTCCTCCCTTCTCTGAAAGGCCTCCTGACCAGAGTGCCATCTTCCTGTTGCAAACTAGGGCACCCTGGCTTAATGTTCTGGCTTGCTCCGGAGGAGGCTGAGCCATCCTAGGGTGGATGGGCCTGTTTAAATCTAGGCTGATGTGGCAAGGTCTTTCAGATCAGAATTTCAGAACCTGAGTTCCTAAATCTAGTCTACATGGGGTTTGGTGCACACAGAGAGGCCTCGCTGTTTGATGACATGACCTGTACGGAGAGTTAGGCACGGTCAGTATCTGAAGCTTAAGGTCAGTTTACTAAAGCAAGGGAAAATGGCTGATAGACACTTCTGCAGTGTGTATAGATACACTTCTTCCCCCACTTTTTGGGGGAGACAGTGGTTTACCTGTGGAGCTGGGAGTGTCAGCCATATGTCGGACATTTTTTCTGGAAGCTGATGAGCGCAGCCCAGCCAGCATACAGCTTTCACTTCTCACCGCTTAGGAGACACTTGGCATGCAATAGGCCTTGTCGCTGATAACAATTTGACTTTTCTGTCTTTTCCTTGCTGTGTGCCTCTGTGGGCTCTTTCCCCACAGAGTAGTTCTTTGCTACATGGAAGGCAAACTCAAAGTCCTGGAGTGCAAGATGCACTTTTGAACCCGTGCTGTTGGGTGGGTTCCGAATTCTGGAAAGTGATTTCACCCATCCTGCATCTGAACCGGTCCTCGCCTCAAAAACCCTTCTGAGTCAATTAGGCGACAAGTCTGAGGCTGAGCCAGCTTGGACCTGCTCTGTATTGGATCACCCATGCCTGGTGTTTACACCAGCACGGCAGGATTTAAATACAACAGGGTGTTGTAACTCGGGTCTGAGAGAGCGAGAAAGAAAGCTCTTGTATTCACATTGCTCTCCTGGTGTATATTTTCATATGGGTAAGTGGAGTGAGAGATAGAACTGATCTGAGTTTTATAAGGGACTGTTATAAAATGTTATAGGGAGCACAGCGTGCAGCGTGTTGAAGTGATACGGTGTCAGCTCCATCCTCTGCCAGCAACCTCCCCCCACTCAGCTGGCTGCTGCCCTTTTAGGAGAAGAAATGAGCTCACGTTTGGCACATTTCTCCTGGGATGCAACTTCCAGTCCAGCTTTGGCAATGGCTGTTTAGCTCCTAAAGTCCTGAGATGGCTGTTGATCATTTTTTCCCTGTTTTGTTGCAGACTAGAAGCTATGTACTCCCTATTAGAAGTGTTAAGAAACTGCATACATACAGCTATATGACTTGCTTCAGGCAGGAAGAATCTCATGGGATTATGGGAACAGTAATGGCAATGTTTTTATCCTTCAGAGGGGACTTGATATGTGGAGCTAATGACTGTCAGAGAGTGCAGATGTGTACAACACTGAGACTGCAAACATTCTGTTTTCAAGTTCAGTGTGACACTTTGTCCTTATTGTGCAGTAACTATATCTTGTCAGGAAGGCAGGGGGGGTTATTTCCTCCTCGATGAACCTTTGCTTTCCTGTGCAAAAAGAAAAGATGCCACAATTTCCCTTCTTCTTTTCCCCTAGTAATCAGCCAGCCTTGCATGATGACTGTATTGTTAAGAGTAAAAGAAGGCAAAAAGGAACGCAGTGCTGGAAAGGACTACCACAACAAATTTTTACTTATGTCCCTGAACTAGCTAGCTGTATGTGTATCAGGTGTCTTCCTTCAGGGTAAAGAAAAATTGTCGACCTATTGCTCTTCCCCTTGTCTGTGTTCACAGCAGCAGAATAAGCATTGAAGAACTGCAGGAGGATCTCAGTGAGATTTCCTCTTCTGTCCTTCTTATCAAGGTGTCATCTCCTGTTTCTTGTAAATGATGGATGATTTTGATCCGGAAGAAAGAGTAAATTAAAAACTACCCAGAAAAGGATTTGGACTTTATTGTGTATTCCTTTTTAAGAGGCTGAAATGGAAGAATAAATCCTGGCCCGTTTATCTGCACTAGCAAAGTCTGCGCAATTACCCAAAATGCACTATATACCCTCATGTGTGCATGCTCCTCTGCCAGTGCCTTCCTTGAGGCGCTGAGTCACTCAGATCAAGGGTTCCCCATGCCAGGGGTTTTCCATAGGAAATCCTTTCTTGATCCACTCGCAGGCCTTTTGCCTAGTCTTGCAAGTGCAAAGGAGGCACGAATTCCTCAGTTAGTTTCCAAGTCTGTGGAAGCCTGGGGGAAGTGGGCTGGTGCTGTTCAGCTCGCAGCCCCACTCCTGGCAGGATGGAGCTGCTGTCCTTGAGGGAGCAAGGAAGCCAGTGCACAGGGTACAGCCACCTCCACCTCAAGGCATCTGATGCTTGTTGCAGCTACTTTTCTTTCCAGGTTGTTTGCCAGAGAAAACAGTGTGTCAACAGTAGTTTGAACAGTTCTGTAGGCATCCTTTTGATTTGGCCATATGGAATAGTATGCAATTAACCATGAAAGCAATTGCACCTGTGGTTGCTCAGTATCTCAGGTGCAGAAACAGCTCTGGCAGCTTGGGCACTGAGTTCTGAGAACAGAACTCCTATTACTTTGGTAAGAATGCCAGGTAGGCAGCTTTTTCTGGCTTGTCTGATCCTTCTGGAGGGTGGCTGTTTGTCAGGTCTGGTGGCTGAAGTCCTCCCTTCATCTTTGCATGGGATGCAGCCAGGATAATGGGAAGATAAGCTATCTAGCACACCAGCTAAACAGTGTTCATCCATTCTGTCCCTGAAGCAGACCCCTTGGGAAAAGTAAATAGGTCAGCATTCGTTCCCATTCAGTCCTTGGATATATTGCTAAGGCTGGCTTGGGGTCATCTGCTTTCACGAGATGTGTGAAATGCGCAGATGTCTGCTTGGAGCTGGAGGACAGCTATTGCTAAGGGGAGTCCTAGTGCTTCCAGGGAACTGTGCTACTCACGAGGATAAGGCTTACCTTAATCAACCCTTTCTTCAGTATGGTACAATTATTCTGGAGGAGTGGACGTCCTTTGCTCATATAATATCTTTAAAATGATGTGCAGCTCTGCCTAGATACATTAAACATGTTTTTTGTGCATGTGTCAGAATATTTTACATACGGTGCTTCCAAGACAATCACTCTGAAAAGTCTCAACAGCTAGACAGGAATGTCTTGGATGTTAACATTTTGTTTGACAGTAAATACTAGTATTAATTCAACTGGCTGTGATTTGCTCTGCCTTGCCTTCCTTCAAAAGCTAGAGATTTCAAAGTAGTTTCCTACCTGAGCTGTAATCCAGGTGTTACCTTGGATGGAATGGAACAAAGATATGCAACATCATGCAAATTAAACCTTATAAACCATATATTTACATGAGTTGAAGATTTGAAATACACATTTCTTAAACAGAGATAGTCGCTGGCCTTGTCTGCTGCTTTTACACACCTAGGTAAGTGCTGAGAGAGGTTTAGTCCTGGTTCACTACAGACAGTATTTCAGTACAGTGTGAAGTATATATTTGACCTCAGTGACAAACTAACGTCAAAGGATGATCAAGGATTACTCAAACACAGAGAATTTATGGCCTGGCAAGAATTCACATGGGGATGCACTTGGACATAGCTGAAACGGGAGGGCAGAAAGACCATATAACAGGGAAAAATACTGGTTTTCTGTCCCTAATATCATTTTCACAGTAGCAAAAGACAAGTTTAGGCAGTGGCCTCAGAGGAGACTTGCATATTGTCACTGACCTGACAGTTCATCATATCCCTAAACAGTGGGGATATGATAAGAACCAGATGATTTAGATTTCTTAACCAAACCCAGCAGTGCACATCACTGGGGAAATAACTGTGGCTTGAAGTTTGTATCAGTGCCTTAGTCCAACAAGAGGTTAACAGCATTTTTCACTATCTATATCGCTGTTTAATCTGGGCAACACACTGGGTGCTTGAAAAATATGACTTCAGCAGCATTTTACTGAACAAGAAGAGAGACTGGAAACCTTGGAAACTGAGGAGCAATTAAACAACATGATCTGCATTTATAAGCACTCTTTTCTCTGTGACAATGACAAATAGTTGGATTCTGTTGGGATAGCGCAGTTCCAAACAAAATTATAAATTCAAAGTGCAGTATGTGACTAAGATTTATTTTCTTAAGGCTGAACTCCTTTTATAGGTCTCAAGATACAGAGGTCTTACTACTTTTCATGTTTCCCTCTCTGTGCACCCCCACACATGTGTACACACATGCTCTTAGAAGAAACATGGTTCTCTCATCAGGGATGGGGCTCCTGGATGGTCAGGCAGCTGTTGTGATTTAAGGAAGTGTGACACGTGTTGTGTTTTTTACATACTATTCCAGATAGTCTAAATTATTTCTGTCTACTGTGCATTAGTGGAGAGCATAGGAAAGACCTTTTATTCATCTCGTAGTCTGAAAATAACATGAATGCCTTGCAACTCTTTAATAAATTCAGAAATTACTGTTAAACACTGAAGCTGGAATTTTTATTTTAAGAATAAAATTGGATACCTAGCTCTTTTAGTCTTACTTGATTATGTCAGGTTATTTTTGTTTGTATTATAAGAAGTCCTTTGTCCAGCTCGTAGTTTAAAGCCTTTTTTTTTTTCTTTTGTAGGCATCTTCACCTGAGTGCCCTATCCACGGGCAGTGATTTTATTTTGTAAAGACAATCCTTAATACCTTCTTATCCAAAGGCACAGGGTGTTCCTTCTCTTTCTCATTAGAGAATTCTTTGGGAGCTCTTACGCCCATTTCCTCTGGAGCTGCTGTGTGGGGTGGTAACTGCAGGATCACCCTCAGGTTACGTGTATATTAGGGAAATGAGGGATAAAGAGCGAGCTGATTTTGATTAGTGCTAGAAGACTTATTTGTTTTACATAGGTCATTGATAAGCAAATATCTTGCAGGTAACATTTCTACCCTTGATGCTGTAAGTGTCAGGACGTTATGAGTTTTGTGGAAGCCCCATCCCTGGAAATGTTCAAGGCCAGGTTGGATGAGGCTCTGAGCAACCTGATCTAGTCAGGGATGTCCCTGCTTCTTGCAGGGGGGTTGGACTAGATGACCTTTGAAGGTCCCTTCCAACCCTAACCATTCTATGACTCTATGACTCTAAAGCAGTGGGTGTTTCCTGGGAAGCTCAGGCTGAGATCCACCTAGAAGGGAGGGAAAGGGGAAGGAAGCTCTTCTGATACCAGCAGCGAGGCATTATGAGCCTTGATGACTGTCTGCATTTTGCTCCTTTGGCATACACTGGCATTTCAAGAAGCACCAACCTGTGGTACTTCTGGCAGACATAAAAGACTTACTTAAAGGAAGCTTTAAGTATTGGTAGCTTTACTCCTTGCAACTTTAAGGGCACATACCCCTCCTCTGCTTTATTCCTCTTCCCTGCCCCCCTTTTTTTTTCTGTTTACTTTTTGTGGCAAGAACTTTAGGGCTTTAAAGGAGTACATATGACTTCTTTTACTGCAGAACAGTGTTCTTGACTGTTATTAGGAGTATTTTAATGTAGGTTCTCCAGTTTAGTTCACTTTATTGAAAGTAGGTAAAAATTATTAATTAGTGGTATAAGCTACTTTTGAAAAATCCGTGCTAAACAGTGAATTAGCTAGTCATGGTATATATCCTTTGGAGCCACAGTAGATATGCAACAAACAATATCTTCTTCAGATTTAAAATGGCTTTTCAGGCATTGCCAGAATGTCAAGCTCAGTCTTAACTGTGTAGATCACAGGAGGGAAAACTACTCTACTTTTTTAACATTAAACATGGACGGAGTTGAAATGAATTATGTTTATTCCACTTGTTAAAAGAAAGCTTGGAGCCTGTTCCAGCTTGAGATCACATGCTTTCTGGGAATATATAGGTCTTATAACAAATATTGGAATGCAAACAACAGGCACATGGCTTTCCTCTGGGTGGGAGTACAATTTATTTCAGAAAAAATTTGGACCCTTAGAATGTCTAGCTGTGCTGATGCTTATAATTTGTGATGAGGTAAGAGTACTCAGTTCACATTACTTTACCCTGCAACCCTTTTTAATGTCTTTAGGCTTTCAAACAGTGATTAATGATCAGGACAAGCACTCATTTGCAGTTTGAAGACATTTGTTTCCTTGTAAACTAAAAGCACAGAAACACTTTTTTTTTTTAGCAGACTAAAAGTGCAAACACACATTTTCATTTTATAAAAAATGCCCTTCGGAAAGCAGTCAGCTGAAATAACCTCAGTAAATTGTTGTGCCACTCTTCTTATTTCACATGTAAATTATAATGAGATTGTATCTAGAGCATGGATCACATCTGGCTATAGTCAGAATTTAATCACCTACGTTCCTTTGATTTTTACATTTACTTTTGCAATTATTGTGTTGAAATGAAATCCTTTTGCATTTTAATAAAGGTAAGATAAACTGAGAGTGTCAAATAATTATTATACAGTCATTAGGCAAATGCAGTATTATGTCTCACAGGTTAAATTAGTTTACCTTTTTTTTCCCTCATCAGGAAATCCAGAACAAAATTACATCATACTAAGTGTTGCAGCAACAAAAAATTGATTCAATTACCTGCCTAAGCTATCTTCCAAAAGCTCTTCTTCAGGAAGAAGTGCTACATATGTGTAAAATGCAATTACAAACTGTGCATCATGGGGCAAATTGCAAATAGAGGTTGGCCCCACCATTGAATAATCTTTTTTTTTTTTTGCATAGCTGGCAGCTTCTGCTTGGCAAAAGTGCTGAGATGGGGCAGCAGCATCAGAGGGGAGGTGCTTCAGCAGAGCTGTCTGAAGAAAGCTTACCTTCTGCCTTCTTGGTTTAGCTTCCTTCTCATTCATAAGATTTATTTGATTAATTAAAAAAAGTAATCTTTATAAATTGTGTTAGGTCACCTTTTTAGCCTGTCTTTTAATGTTCTGCTCCAAAGCCATTTTATTTGATGGAATTTTCATTGGCATTTCAGCACACTTTGGACCAGATCCTAAAGGTCTTTCCAAAGCGTTGACCTTCTTTGTGTCAGAAGTCCAAACAGACTCCTCTCTCTTTAAGTGGCGTTTGTGTATTTGCCTTTTAAAATAGTCTGGTTTAAAACAAGGAGCACTCATGCCCTTGAACAGTCTGTGGGCAGCAACCTGAGGAATGCAGCAGGTGACCATTGTGAACGGCCGGGGAGCCACAGCTGGGTGGATGGTCTGGTGTGTTGATATGCGTTGGACCTGCACCCGACCCTTGCCGCTCACTGAGCTCTTCCTTTCAGAAGAAATAACCATATTCGCTATGTTCACAGAGAGGAACATCCATTCTTTAACCTATTCTGCCCAAACAAACTGACTTATTCTTCAAGATCAAGTTTGGACTCTACCTTGATAAAAGCAAGAATGGGAAAAGAGGGAAAGAAGAGAAAGTGGATGGACAGATGTCCTGAAAATCCCACTTTTTTTTTTCCTTTAAACAATATCTCCGTAGAAGTTTGGCATACATTCTGAGCCCACTTAAGCAGGTTTAACACAATCAACTTTCATTGCACACGAGCAGGGCTATGACCTTGTTGGCATCACGGAGACGTGGTGGGATGACTTGTACAACTGGAGCGTCAACATGGAAGGGTATAGGCTTTTCAGAAAGGACAGGAAGAGGAGGCGAGGAGGGGGTGTCGCTCTCTACGTCAGCAACCGGCTGGAGTGCGTGGAGCTCTGCCTGGGGATGGAGGAGGAGCTGACAGAGAGCTTATGGGTCAAGATTAGAGGAAGGGGAGGGACAGAGGATGTTACGGTGGGGGTCTGTTACAGGCTGCCTGGCCAGGAGGACAGAGCGGACGAGGCACTCTATAGGCAGATAGGAGCAGCTTCACGATCACAAGCCCTGGTCCTCATGGGGGACTTCAGCCACCCCAATATCTGCTAGAAGGACAACACAGCAGGGCACAGGCAGTCCAGGAGGTTCCTGGAATGCGTGGATGAACTTCCTCCTGCAGGTGTAGAGGAGCCGATAAGGAGGGGTGCGGTGCTTGACCTTGTGCTCACCAACAGGGAGGGACTGAAACTGAAGGACAGCCTTGGCTGCAGTGACCACGACACAGTGGAGTTCAAGATCCATGGGGCAGCAAGGAGACTACACAGCAAGTCTCTCTCTGCCCTAGACTTCAAGAAGGCGGACTTCTGTCTCTTCAGGGACCTGATGGGCAAAGTGCCATGGGAGGCAGCCCTGGAGGGAAGAGGGGCCCAGGAAAGTTGGTCCACATTCAAGGAGCACCTCCTCCAAGCTCAGCAGAGGTGCATCCCAAGGAAGAACAAATTGGGCAAAAAGGCCAGGAGGCCTGCGTGGATGAGCAAGGAGCTCCTGGACCAACTGAAAGTGAAGAAGAAAGCCTACAGAGGGTGGAAGTGGATACAGGTAGCCTGGGAGGACTACAAAGAGGCTGTGCGAGTGGCCAGGGATCGGGTAAGGAAGGCTAAAGCCCTGACGGAATTGAATCTGGCCAGGGATATAAGAAGCAACAAGAAAAGCTTCTATAGGTATGTAGGGGACAAAAGAAAGTCCAAGGAGAATGTAGGCCCCCTCCGGAAGGAAACCGGTGTCCTGGTTAGGCAGGACATGGAGAAGGCTGAGGTACTCAATGACTTTTTTGCCTCAGTCTTCACTGATAAGGGCTCTTGTCTCACCACCCAAGCTGTGGAAGGCACAAGCAGGGACTGCGAGGATGAAGAACCACCCACTGTACTCAAAGAGCAGGTTCGGGAACATCTGAGGAACTTGAAGGTGCACAAGTCCATGGGGCCTGATGAGATCCATCCGCGCGTCCTGAGGGAACTGGCAGATGAAGTTGCCAAGCCACTGGCCATTGTATTTCAGAAGTCGTGGCAATCTAGTGAGGTCCCCGATGACTGGAAGAGAGGGAACATAACTCCTATTTTTAAAAAGGGGAACAAGGAGGACCCGGGCAACTACAGGCCGGTCAGCCTCACTTCTGTGCCTGGCAAGGTGATGGAGCAGATTCTCCTGGAAACCATGCTAAGGCACATGGAGAGCAAGGAGGTGGTTGGTGACAGCCAACATGGCTTCACCAAGGGCAGATCGTGTCTGACCAATTTGGTGGCTTTCTATGATGGGGTGACAGCATTGGTGGACAAGGGACGAGCAATGGATATCATCTACCTGGACTTGTGCAAAGCTTTTGACACTGTCCCGCACGACATCCTTCTCTCTAAACTAGTGAGGCATGGGTTTGATGGACGGACCACTCGGTGGATAAGGAGTTGGCTGGATGGCCACACTCAGAGAGTAGTGGTCAACGGCTCAATGTCCAAGTGGAGACCGGTCATGAGTGGCGTCCCGCAGGGGTCCGTGTTGGGCCCGGCCCTGTTCAACATCTTTGGTGGCGACATGGAGAGTGGAATAGAGTGCACCCTCAACAAGTTCACCGATGACACCAAGCTGTGTGGTGCCGTCGACACGCTAGAAGGGAGGGATGCCATCCAGAGGGACCTGAACAGGCTGGAGAGGTGGGCCCGTGTGAACCTCATGAAGTTCAGCCAGGCCAAGTGCAAGGTCCTGCACATGGGTCATGGCAATCCCAGGCACAAATACAGGCTGGGCGGAGAATGGGTTGTGACCAGCCCTGAGGAGAAGGACTTGGGAGTGCTGGTGGACAAGAAGCTCAACATGAGCCGGCAATGCGCCCTTGCAGCCCAGAAGGCCAACCGCATCCTGGGCTGCAGCAAGAGGAGCATGGCCAGCAGGTCGAGGGAGGTGATTCTCCCCCTCTACTCTGCCCTGGTGAGACCCCAGCTGGAGTACTGTGTCCAGCTCTGGAGCCCCCAACATAAGAAGGACATGGACCAGCTGGAGAAGGTCCAGAGGAAGGCCACAAAGATGATAAGAGGGCTGGAGCACCTCTCCTACGAGGACAGGCTGAGACAGTTGGGGCTGTTCAGCCTGGAGAGGAGGAGGCTCCAGGGAGACCTGATAGCGGTCTTCCAGTACCTCAAGGGGGCCTACAAGAAAGATGGGGAGAGGCTGTTCAGTAGGGCCTGTTGTGATAGGACGAGGGGTAAT
>JAAGAY010142733.1:0-31674 GCA_011801015.1 Ardeotis arabs
GCCGCTTTTGTTTGGCCCAGCCGCCGCGCCCGCAGCCGGGCACCGCCGCCGCCACCCACCGGCCGTGCCGCCCGCTCCACTGACGCTGCACTCCGACCTGCCTTCCCAGGAACTTAGCTCGGCTCAGCTCAGAACGGAAGAAGGGATGTAACGACTGCCGCCCTCCGCGATCGCCTCGGGGCTCCTCTGGCTCCTCCCCGCGCGGGGCGGGGGAGTCCGCCCGCCCGCCCCAACGGCACGTCGTTCAAACGCCGGCGGCGGCAGCAGCGCGCGGGCTGCGGCGGTGAGTCGGTGTCGGCGGGGAACGGCCTCAAGGACAGGGCGGTGGGGGTGGGCAGAGGCCGCTTCCCGCCGTACGCGGCGGCTTCTGACCCCAAGGGGAGGCAGCGTGAGGCCGGGCCGCCCGCATTCCGCCCCAATGCTCCCCCGCGGCCTGCCCGGCGCCGCTGCTCCCGCCGGGCCCCCCCCGGGTGTGCTCTGTCACACGGCGGGAAACGCCACCGACCGGTTACCCCCGCCCCACGCGTGCAGGGGTGCCCACGAGAGCCTTGGGCGGGTTTGGGTGCTGAGCCTGTTCTAACGGCCCAAGAGCGATACGTTATGCTGCACTTAGTGCTGCTGCGCTTGGCTTCGTGTTACCCAAACCGTGTTGATTTTTCTCTTCTAGTTCCTCTGTGTGCTGAAAAAACCCTTGTCTTTCTGACAGAGCGGTGGTTTATACAGATAAATCGCCATCTTAGGTAATTAGTGGGGGTGATCGCCAAGTGAGAGGCTGTCTTTCAGATTTCCGCGAGGCACTGTCTCCCTGCAGGGGCGTTAGACCAGGTGATTCTATGATTCTATAAATCAACAAACATTCCTACTGTCGTCCCACTGCCGTGCCGTTCAGCCTTACACTCTGAAGCTGAGGGCTGGTTTCAGCTTCATCAACTTTCAGGTCAATTAGTTTCACATTTGTACATTGGCCTTCGGTAGCATGTGTCAGAGTCTAAGTTTAACGTTAGAAACTTAAGTTTTCCAGCTTCTTCACAAGAGGCCGTAGCCTGCTTTTTGAGGCCTTATCGCCAGGTCTAGTATCCTGCGTGTTGCACAAAATTCTTCAAGTCTTAATTATAGAAGCTACTTCTCCTAGTAGGAGCGAAAGATGAAAATTTAATGCACTTGTTTTTGTTGAGGGAAGATGTGTGGTGTTTGTCAGTGTGCTGTGGTTGAGCTCAGGTAAGGATAACTAAGCTAATTCTCACTAATGTGAAAACTTATTAAATAAGTTCTTCTAAGGCTGAATCAGTAGCTGGGAGAAAATCTCATGGATTTATTGGTGTTGAGGAGTATGAATTCTGCCATAGAGCTAAGTTGAGTGATACAGACTGGCCAGAAAACCGGTGTTATTGCATTATTTTGAGCAGTGGTTGATTTGCATGTCTAAGCTTCATTTCTCAGCAGGTGTGGATAGTGTGTTTTGTCCATGATCATTACAAATTTGGGAGTATGGCTTTTTTTTTTAAAACAAAAATGTAGGGACACATATGATGAAATCATGGCTTTGTATTTTGTCTTTCACCTGTAGCACAACGGAGAAGATTGCCATTTCTGAAATGGTGAGTCCGTTTGTTTAAAAAGAGAAAACAAAAATACCAACCGACAACCACCAAAGGTACAAAAATACAAGATGTCCACTGTCCTCATCACTAAAAAAGAAATAGTCTTCCATCAAAGCGGGGAATAGAATAGCGAGTTCTTTCAGTCATCTCCTAGAAGATACATTTTTCCCAGGGTCTTCATGTGGTCATCCTGCTGAATCAAAACCACTGATGTCCAAACATGTTGGTGACAAAATTTCTTTCTGGCAAGTAAAATAAAATTAATTACTCTCCTTACTTCTGTCCCTCTCTGGGACAGAAAAGAGGACAATGAAATGGGCATTTCCCAGCAAACTCAGAAGGCTAGTCTGTAGTTACACCTCGTCTGTAGGTGTAAATTGTATGTGCTTTAAGTAGATGTGTTGTGTTAGGTACAGTTGGTACAAGAACTGAAGTTACCTTGAAAAGACCCAACACGTTGGGCTGCTGAGAATCCAAGGGTGTTTGGACTGCAAGAACAGCGACAGATCTCGGTTTAGAGTAAGGGTCGTCAGCCTTGTCCCGGGTTCAGATATCTTCTCAGCTGTGTTTCCGCAAAAATATGCCCTGATCTAACTAGGAAGTTTAAAATGAGTAGACAATTATGGGAATTGTCCTTCGCTTCCCTTCTTTTTAACGGTCACCTTGTGGGAAAGTGCTGATGTAGGGAATGTCTTTTGCACCCAATTAATTTACAACAGAGCCAGCAGCATGAAAATGAAACTGACAGTTCTGCTAGCAGTTCTGAGAAATACTAATTGCTGTCTGTAATTTCACTTTTCATTCCCAAAGAAGAAACTAATTGCAACAAAAGGAAGGGCATGGGGCAAATTCACAGGTCAGGAGACTGATAGGGTCTTTAGAGATAATATGTCTGACCACTGTAAGAGAAAAATCCTTCTGTTATTTAGACTTGACATAGGCACTAAACTACCAGAACACAAGCAGGCTTAGATGTACCATGGGCAGAAAGGTAGGTGTCCAGGAGCCTTTACTGTGGAAAACTTGGAGGAAGATTCAGAAGATCTAAAATTTGGCCTTTGGGGCCCACAGGAACATTTGAATACTTAAACTCACCTTGTGGATCCAGCTTGTTAAAGGTTTGAATACTTTTTAGTCTAGTCGGTTTCATTTTTATCTTTCATTACAACTGGAAGATTGTTTTGAGAACCAAGGGCTGGTAAGCGGTTATGCTGGACAGAGCAAAAAGATGGACCGTCATGGTTTTTTACTTCCTGCTCCTCTTCCCCAAGTTTTGTTTTCTTAGCAGTGCTTTTTAGCGATTTACAGGTGTTCAAAGGGGCAATGAATTTTCCCAGGAAAAAAGTTAATGAAACTTACAAATAATTATACGTATGTTAATGTGTGTTTGTGCTTCACTACATTACTTTGTAGCAATTGGATAACTGGAAGTGACTTGAAGTTTAAAGGTTGCACGATAGTAAGCATTACTGCATCATGCTGTTTCTTGAAAAAAGAGAGGACTGCTGTTGTAAGTTTGCAAGAAAGTACGTGAGGTTTTAAAGCAGGTGAAAGTATTACTGATCGATAGCAAAGGTCCGCGGTGGAGAATGGAGCCCTTACTTTGGATTTCAGTTCTTTTACTTTGAGATACAGAGGTCAGAGCTAGAGTTGCTGACATCTTAATTTTTCTCAGGAACTCAAGTGCTGTACTAGCCATACAAATTAATTATCTAATTTGTCTCTCTGACTGTAAAGCAGAAATAATGGTATTTTTCACTCCTTACTAATTTTGTGTGGCTAATTAACACAGTTTACATAGTTTTTGAGGAGGAGTGTAATACCATTCTGTAAACAAAAATGAAACTTCTTAGACCTTCCCTTATTGTGTCTGTTCTGTTGTGTTTATCTTCGATAGTATTAATATGAAGATCTTTTACTTCCAAATGTGTGTGGATAGATTTCATGTCAAAATTAGTATCATAGCAAGGTTGGGTGTTGATTTGGAATATTTGCTATAATAAATAAAGTACACTCAAGAAAATCAAAAGCAGTGATGAATAGAAGATGTATTAAAAGTGAGACAGAAATTGATACTGATTTGACTGTAATTGCTTTAGGACAAATGAAGAGAAAATGGGAAGAAAGAGTGAAGAAAGTGGAAGAACTAGCATCTCACTATGAAAGAAACCCTCTTCCTCCAGTTTATAGACCAAAACTGTCCAAACCCTTTCTGCCATCTTCTGTTTGGAAAATATTTTGTCGTCAGGCTGAAGCTTTCAATTATGTAAAAACCTGCAAAGAGGTAAATTATTTGTTAGGTGAATGTCTCTACTCTTTCAGTACTTTCAAGGTTGAACTTAACTTAAAAGCTTGATTGACAGTAAAGTCTTTACCAGATTGCAAGATGGGTTTTTTTTCTTTCTGTTTTTTTTTTATTCTCCCCAATCCTGAAACAGCAACTATTTTGTGTGTATATGTCTTTACAGGAGATCATGCTACACTGGAGGTAGCTCTAAGAAGTACTAGTTCTAACGTGCAAATGGATATGTGGTGTTAACCTCTAACAGTAAAAGTGCTTTTTTGGTAACATTGTAGTGATAGGTTTGTTCCTTCTGAAGATGAGGAAGCTGTCAAGGTTGGCAGTAAAATGGGAAGGTAGTGAGAGTTGAGTGGGAAGAAAGAGGAGGAAAAAACAGAAAGAAAAAGAGATAAACAGGAGGCAGAGACAAAATAAAAACAGTACAGCTCTCCAATGGCATCACAGTAGCCAGTTCAGATGATAAGAAGTGATTAGCCAAATAAATGTTATGCAAAATGTGTTCTCTGTTTTCAGTTCTCTGCATTTAATATTTTTCAAATAAATTGCTGCTTTTAAAGAAAGTGCCAGGGTTTCTTCCCACTGTTTCAGGTGTTTAAGTAATCCTGACAGTTTTCTGTCACTGGCTTGGCAGTGGGTTTTTTTGTTTCCTTCCTTTTTAGATTTCAGGTTTTTTTGATTTAAATAATATAGAGTATGAAGAATATTTGCTATCAAGCCATATACTGCCATCGTATCCATAAGATTGTTCCTTTCAGGACATTGTTCCTCCTCCCATTGGATGCACTTGCCACTGATCAGAAACAAGATGACTTTTCAGAGAAAATAGAGTGTACATTAATGCACAGCAAAGAAAAGCTTCAACGTTTTACTTATGTAACTGAAATCAGAATTATGTTCTTAATTAAAAACAGATGCTACTTGGATTGAAACATGATAAGTGATCTACTTATAGTTTTCTAATATTTACTAACCTTTGACCAAAGAAATTAATGTCAAATAACAACTTATGAAGACTTTAACTGATCTTTGCAAAAAAAAAAAAAAACTTCAATGTTTTTATTTTAAAAGGATGTTCATGTATTTGCCTTGGAAAAGAAAACACAAAGTGGACAGAGGTTTTACCTTGTGACAACATATAAAGAGCTTTGGTTTTATTACACGTGAGTATTTGAAAAGGTACCCTATATGTTACTTGAAGATAGTAGGATATACAGGATGTACTGTTTTCTAGTAATGGCTGTTACTGGATAGCTATCCCCAGTAGCTATCTGCTGCTCTGACTAGCACAGAGCTGTAACAGGTGGCCTGAGGTTTGATCTTGGCCGTAGGGAAAATCTTCATAAGGACAAACCAATCCATTCTGTATTGGGTTTCAACTTTCTTTTGAGTTGCAGACTTTTTAAATTTCCTTAATTTCTTGGGAATTAAGGACCCCGTCTACTGAACTTAAATCTAATAGCAGTAGATTTGCTTTTGCTGTCAGCTTTCCTCGGGGGATCGTACTAACACGTGACACAAAAGTATTTCCATGATTAGTCATAAAACAAGTTAAATGGTCTGGTTACCAATTTATGGTTTTGTATTTGCATCACGTAGTTTCAAGTATTGACAATTAGATCATGCGCTGAACTTTTTTTCTTGAATTTTTTTTCAATAAAAGATTTGGTTATGAAGTAAAAGAAATCTAAGAGTCAATTTTTATATGAATAGTAAACTTGATTTTTTTTCTCAATTTGAAGATGAGATTAATTTTTAATTTGCTTGAAAAAAGTCTATGTAATCTCATTTGTGATGTTTAAGACATATGAGTGATAACTTATTAAGTTTTTTTTATTGTAGTTTCTGTCATTCCTTAAATTCTCAACATTTCTGTTGACAGTATGCATTGTAAGACTTGGGGAGGATGAAGAGGAGAATACTTTCCAAAATTAAATTCTAGGCCAGACAAATACTATTGTTGGTATTTGATGCTAAAGTTAGTTACAAATTTTTCAAAGCATTATAGAGCTACTATATTTTTAATATGGCTGGTTGATTGAAAAATAACATGATATTTAGGACTTGTGAGATCCTTGTTTGCAGCTGATAAGTATGTATGTTTATTGTGAGAGCTTGTGATTTGTTTTTGTTTTTCCTTAGGAAAGGTTATAAAACAAGTCTTATGCATTGCTATGAAGTAATTCCTGAAAAAGATGCTTGCAAACTTTATTTTGATTTGGAGTTCTACAAACCAGCAAATCCTGATGCAGATGGCAAGAGTATGGTTGCAAAGTTAATTCAGGTAAACTGGAGCAAAGTCATGTTGTAGATTAAAATTAATTTGTTGGTGATTTAATATGAAACTGAAGTATTTACCACTTTATCTTGATTATTCAGTAGTAAAATGAAAAAGAATTGTAAACTTAGTGGTTATTTTTAATGAAGTAAAAAGCAGTGTTTTAATTAAAGCAAAGGTTCTCTCCTTTAAGTGAAAGGGAAAAAAAAGAGTGATGCTTGTTGGAATGCTTGCTTTCACTGTAGGTTTACTGATACAATAAGTTTGCTTTTGCAGATTATTTTATGTACTCTGCCCCTTCAGAGCTATAAAACTGCAGGAGCGTTCAGGTATTCTTCAGAGTAGCATCAATAGAAGTTCCATTCAGATATTCCTCAGTTCGTTTCCGTTGCCAGCCTGTGTAGTCGTATATCGAGTATTAGATAAATCCCTTCTGATTTTAGGTGTGTTCAGATGGCTGTTCATTATAATTGAGTTAAATAATGATGTAGAGAACATCAGATGACTGCACGTATCAATTTGGGACCTAAAGTTAAGTATCTTTGCTAATCATCAATTTTATTAAATAGTGCAAAATTCAATTTTATTGCAAATTTGACTGGAAAATGAGCTCCACTGCAAATTCAATATGACAGAAAGTGGAAAGTAAAGCAGGTTTTTAGAAAAATATCTTCTGTTCCAATAAAATCTCTTTGTGGCCATTTATTTGTGAGACTTCCAATGCTTACATGTCGCTAGCTAGAAAGGAAGGAAATAAAAGATGATTGAGGTTGTTCCTTTGTAAAGAACCCTTCGCTGATACAGAATCCAGAGGGGTTTACTCCACTGCAGATCAATTCTGAAATCTAGAGATTCCTCAGGTTACGAAGAGAACTTTGGATTTGCTGAGTGGGGGGATCTGAGATGCTAAAATCTTAAGCTTCCAGACCCTATGTTCTGAATCCCAGTCCTAAACATGAGTAATCACAAGCTTAGCTTATAGAAGGTTTTCAGAGCTATTTTAGAAACAAACATCTTATGTTTTCTGCTTAGTTAGTGTTCATTGGGTCATACCAATAAATCAGCTAAATTGTAACGGTGAATTAGCATACCAACGCTTTCTGTCAAGACAGTCTTGAATCTTACATTCGAGGTAAGCCTGCATTGCAAACAATGTCACTGTGGGTGTGAACTGCTTTGTAGTGCAAAAAAACCCAACCAGTAAACATGATAAAGGCAGTAAATTAGACTTTGACCTGAAAAACTGAAAATCTGTTCAGCTTATCACTGTTAGTATATTCAGTGACTTGCTTATTTCAGGAAATACAGTCTGTGTCAAATTTGGGTAAAATTTGCTATGTTATGAGTTAGTTTGAATTAAATTCATTGTATGCTCAAAATGAGAAAAAAAAAACTTGAGAAAAGATACAGAATCTGCATTTGTGTTAGGTTTTATAGGTGCGACTCTTAAAAATGCCAGAGAAAATAGCCTAATTAATGTTTATAATTTCAGCTTGTCAGCCAAAAATTAAAAGAACTTTATGATGTAAATTGTTCAGCCAAAGATGTCTTGAATTTAGATTCCAGTACTGATGAAAAATTTAGTCGACACTTAATATTTCTACTCCAAAAGGCTGTATTTAAGGATAATACTCATGTTGGTAAGTGTATTCTTTTATCTTACACCTAGAAATAAAAGGTGAGGTTTTGACTTTGTACAGTGCCATGTCACATTTGCATATTTCTTTTAATGGAATTATATGTGGAAACAAATGTATATTCCCAGCAGAATAATGAATACACAATCTCTAAATATATTTTAAGTCTGACAGTAAACGTCAAATTCATGTCACAGTGAAGTGGAGACACGGAACACTTGGCTTATGGACTAGAGTAAACAGTTCAAGTTTCTACCGAAAGAACTGACTAACATAATTTAGTTATCTATTTATATTTCATTAAGTCTCATTATTTCTCAATTCATCTTCTACTTCCTTTTTCTATAATTAGCATTTGTGTTTGCAAAAATGTGACTTTTTTTGTCCCTGTATGTTTTATTTACGAAACTGCTGGCAAGACTGGCTTTTGGTCCCACTTTTATTCTGCTGTTTGCTCTGTCACAATCTATCTGCCTGTCTTCGTGCCCAATCTGCCTTTTCCTTTCTCACCCTTCCCTCTTTTTCTAGCTCTACGCCTTCCCTCTTTCTAGTCTTGAGTAAAACTTACACTGTATTTGTTCTTTTTTTTTTTTTTTTTCCCCTACCTCCTATGTTTTTTAAGTAGCTTCTTACTGTCCACTGTGTATGTCCTAGCAGGGGATTGTAGAGAGCACAGGGAAGATGGGCTGTTTGCTTTTAGTACGTAATGACACAGTGCTGGGATTCTTTCTAGTCCAGTACAGCATTAGAGAACATCTTATTTTCCTTTTGAATTGTCTAGTTATTTCATGGGGAGAACATACGTACTGTTGCATCAGAGTTGTGTAGGGTTAATACATGTTTTGTGTCATTCTGAGGAATCCTCTGTGAGAGCTCTTGTCAGCATCAACAGCTGGAGGAGTAGACCAAACTGTAAGGAGAGGCTGGTTCTTGTAGGCCTGTGTCATGTACAGAATTTTTTTTCACCAAATATTTTTAATACATGCACGTGGTCCATGCCTAAGCATCACTTCAGGCCAAAATTCAGATCCTTACTCTAACACAGAGAGGCCGTAGGATTTCTCTGAAATAATATTTTTTTCAGCTTTTTTTAACATGAAAAAAACTGTTTCTCATTCTTAGTAGCAGTGGAATGTGTGTTGCAGAACCTTTTGAGGAGTAGCTCACATGGCAAGCTAGGCAGATTGTCAGAGTTATAAGCCAATGCTTATAATATTGGCTGCCAGCCGCAAGCGCGACAAAGAGCAGTTATTTCTGACGAGAACAGAACTACAAGTGAACAGCTACAAACCTCAAAGACTTAAATGGGATTTTAGTTCAAAAGTAGAGTCTTTAACTCCTCTGCCACTATAAAACTCTTAAGTAATACAGGGTTGATAAATAATTTGATATGACAGCAATTGTAGCCTGTGATCTTGATAACTAAATTACATTAGTCAGTTCTTTCGGTAGAGGCTTGAACTGTTTATTCTAGTCCATTAGTTAGGTGTTCTGCTGTGATTAGTTAGGTCTCCACTGTGATGTGAATTTGACATGTTTACTGTCAGACTTAAATATATTTAGAGATTGTGTATTCATGTTCTGCCTTTGCCTTTTCAACAAGATGTTGAAGTTGCAGTAAAAATTGATTTTTTAATAATTGAGATATGTAAATATCAGTGTTAGATTCATACATGTTACAATATTCCATTCCAGACTTCTCATTAATGCATTTTAGTAACCTGTTTGACAAACGTAGCTTAAAGGATATTAGCTTTGTACTTTGTGCAAAATACTCTTGCTGCAGTAAACAACTAAAAAGGCAGATAACTTCGTAAAATAATTTCACAGAATCTATATGAAAATACATATATTCTTTGAGGTGACGGAAAAG
Source organism: Ardeotis arabs (assembly GCA_011801015.1). NCBI lineage: Eukaryota > Metazoa > Chordata > Aves > Otidiformes > Otididae > Ardeotis > Ardeotis arabs. Next base: position 9,689 of record JAAGAY010142733.1, read on the forward strand.
TTTTGTCTAATGTTAAACTTAGAAGTGTTAATATATTTTTCAGACACATTCAAGTGTTGTCTTTTTAAAAATTCATCATTGTGTTCTGTCTAATAAAAAGTACTTTGAGTTTAGTGGTATTTATGTGGAATAAACTAGAATATGAACTATCACATCTTGGATGATACTACTTCATAAGCATTTTAAGTCAGGAGTCATGCCCAAAGTGCACAGGCTTTAAATATGTTTAAAAACATGTCACATGTAATATTTGGAATTAGTTACTAGTTAGAATTAAAATACAGGGGCTGAGTTCATAGCTTATGTAAGAAAGCAGAGGAAATCATGTAGGTCCACATCAAAGCTGTGGAGATCGATTAATTTACATTGATCTACGCAGTTGACAAATGCCAAATATAAAAATACAAATTACAATCAAGGATCAAAAATGTGAAATGCTGGGTTTGGTTCCCGCATCTGACCAGTTAAAAGAAATGGGAACAGAGAAAACAAAGGTGTGTGTGAATGATAAAGAACCAATTCTCAAAATAATCTTTCACTGACAAAAACCTTGCTATTCTGACACCAGAGTGATTGTTACTTAATCAGACATACACAGAAAGGAAGTAGTCAGCCAGGACTTTTAAAGATACTTTAACTTTTATGGTAATGGAAATAAACTTCAGTTCTGAAATAGGTACCTTTTCTCCCTGAACTGAGGATCTGAGTAACTGTTGTTATAAAGCTAAGAAATACTCTGTGCGTATTTGAACACACAGGGTTAAAACGCTGTCTATGAGTCATTTATGTGCCTCAGTAGTCCTGTAATGGATTAAGAGGGTGGTGATACTAATGCTTGATACAGAGTCATTCTGCTGGTATGTCGCGCAGGAGGAACGATATTTCATATTCGTTCAGCTTCCCCATTGAGGTTTCATCCAACCACTGCAGAATCCTCCTTGTCAGTATTCCTTCACTTCATAGTTTTTCTTCTCCAGCTGTATTTACTCTCCTTTCTCTGTGTAAATAATTTGGCCATGCTTTTCTTTTGTCTGACTTTGGTTACCATCTGGCAGAGCCTGGAGTACAATGGCAGTTGGATTACAATACTGGGAGTTTGAAAAGTGATTACAAAGTAATTTGTTGTTGGAGTAAGCCCTGGTCAAACCTTACATCAGTTAATATACCATGAAGCTGCAAATAAGCCTTTTTAATCATTCTGGAAGTGACATTAGGGAAGGCAGTAGCGAGAGGGACAATCACAAGCTCTTCAGAATCCTAAATCTGAGCTTCTTAATATAATCGCATGCTGTCATTAACCACTGCAAAAATATTCAGCTAAATTATTAAAAACTACCTATGATTGGATAAATAAGTTGTGTAATAGCAAAAGCTATATGAATGCGTTGTTCATGTATTGAAAAGTTTAACTGAGTGGTACATGAAACATTAAATCAAATTATGTTTTATAAAGGACCTTGACTACTTTACTTATTTTTTTATGTCACTGTCATTAACTAAGTGATCCTACATTAAGCATTGGAATAAGTCTTGCTATTAACAGCCTTGTTCATATGCCAAAATGTTCCTGCTAAGCTAAGCATGAAGACCCAAACTGAACTTGTTCAGTATGTTTCTGGCATTCTAGTGGAAGATTCAGGTTCACAGAAATTTCAGTGCGAAGGTCTTCCTTGTATTAATCATAAAGTCAAGATTATTTGTGCTCCAAGCATGGGAGCAGCTTGAAATCTTGTCTGCGAGAGGCTTTAGTAACTGCAATGGTACAGGTGTTTTGATGGGTAGGAGAAATTCTTTTGAAAGATATGAAAGACATTTATGTCAATTTTACACTTTTATCCAGAACTTTGAATTTAGTTTGGGAAATTGTAGTGACAGCTGTTGTGGTTTAACCCCAGTTGGCAACCAAATACCACACAGCGCTCACTTGCCCTTCCTTTCCTCAGGGGAACAGGACAGAGAATTGGAAAGAAAAGGAAGACTTGTGGGTTGAGATAAAGACAGTTTACTAGGACAGCAAAGGAAGAGATAACTACTATACATATATTAATAATAATCATAATAATAAAATATACACAGCGAACAGTGCACCATTTCTCACCACCCAATGACCAATACAGCCCATCCTGAGCGGCGATCACGGAACGATCCCGAGCAGCAAGAGCTGCCTGCCAGCCGGCCCCCTCTTATATACTGAGCATGACGTCTATGGTATGGAATACTTCCTTTGGCCAGTTTGGGTCAGCTGTACTGGCTGTACCCCTCCCAGCTTTTTGCACCTGCACATCAGCAAAACCTGAGAAGCTGGAAAAAGTCCTTGATCTCTTAGCAACAACTAATAACATCAGTGTATTATCAACATTCTTTGCATACCAAATCCCATGCTAAATCCAAAACACAACAGCTACTGGAAAGAAAATTAGCTCCATCCCAGCTGAAACCAGGACACAGCCTATGCATTTTGATTTTGTTATGTTGTCTTTATTTCTAAATAGGTGATTGCCAACCCAACTCTCTTCTGAATTCTCTCTGTTCTCAGTAGTAAAATTGCAAAGGGGAAGATTGTGGCTGTGTTATACAATTAATATACACACACAATTATTTATTTTCTCGTGTTTAAAAAAAAAAAAAGTTCAGTAAAAATTCTTGCCAAGCATGGGTGTCTTTCTTAGTTACTAACCGGAACCATTTTGTGCACTGGGCTGGTCAAAAGGTTTTTTTAAAAAAATCCAGGAGGGGAAAAAAAACCCCCTAAACTCCAACCACTTCCGTCTTGGCTGTTCTAAAAAATGTTTGCACAGGAACAATTAAGTTCTTTCTTGACTCATAAATGACGTTATCTGCTTTTGGGTTCTTTTGTTTGTTTGTTTTTAAGGTAACTTTGTGAGAACCATTTTGCAGCCTGCCATAAGGTTACTGGAGAGTAAAGCTGCTGTTGTGATTCCAGAAGGAGAAGGACATGTTTTCCAGTGTTCTGCAGGAGCAGTTGGATTAGATGCTTCTCTTACAAACCTTGCAGCTGTCGAAGATGCTTCCAAAGGCTGTCCAGCAATTGCTCACAAAACAAAGGACATGGAAACATCACACCAGGGAGAAAATTTGGAATCTGCCTTTCTAATAGTAAATGATAAAGAAGGAGACAAGCAACTTTTTGTGGATCTAGGTAAATATAAGAAGTGCTTTTAAATCTCTTTGGGATGCAACAAGGATTAAGAAATGAGATGTTCCTTAATCTTTGATTACAGACTATAAGAACACTGTTGTTATTATTGTCTCTATGGTCAGAATTTAAACCAAATACAATACGTGCTGAAACTGTGATCATAAATGGTGAACTTCCAAAGGAGCCTTAGCTTCTCAGTCTATGGAACTTCTTTGTATACTACATTTAATTATTTTGTTCTTAAGTTTGAAGAGACTCTTGCCACAAAAGACTAATTACTTTTGTTTCTAAGGACTTAGTGCTCCTATTTGGATTAAAAGAGGATAGCATATATTACTTTTTTGTCATTTCAGTTGAATTAGAAGCTGTGCAATTATGGAACAAGTCTTAAAGGTGTGGCCTTCTGTGTTGTTCCACATGTATGAATTGAGCCTTCTTCCCCTGTTTGGAATGGCAGCTGTTAGGTTTTAATGACAGAATAATAGAAATTTGGGGTTGGGCACTTCACACCCCAGCTGGGCTTAGCCTGTTCATGGTATTAAAATGTTAAAAATCTCCAGGAGCACAACATCAATAGTCAGACTGAAGTGAGAACATTCCGCCCTTCTCCATCCTCAAATCTGGTTTCTCTGCTTTTTGCCCTATCTCAGTGAACTGAAAATAGCTTAGCGTGCTTTTGTACCGCAGTGTATTATGTACTTGAGGACTTTATCTTGTTTTTTCTCAGACTTCTCTGAAGAACCCCCATTCATTCAAATTCTTCTTGTGGAATTCAGGATCACTTTTATTGCTGGCCTCTTCAGTATGTCTGGCTTGTTGAAACGTAATCCCAAAGTTGGCCCTGCAGTAGGCTTCTCTATTACTGGTTCAGAAGGATTACGTTGCACCTACTGTTCAAAATTCCTTCAAGCATATTTGTGAATGGAAAATAAAGAAAAACAAATTGTTTATTGCGTCACTTTTTAAGAATTTTGTGTTAGTCCCCAAAAATTAACCATCCTCAATACTTAAGTTACACACATTACCTCAGAACTGGAAAGCTGGAATACTGAATTACATCACGAGGCTGCAGTGATAGAAAGCTATGTGACATTCTTGTTGAATGAGTTTTTTAAGTTCTTTTATCTTCATGAAAATAAAATGCAACCCACAAATAAAGCACCCACCTCCTCAATAAATTCTTAGACAGATTAGGCAATGTTTAAGATACCTGTTCATTTTTTTGTTGTTGTTTGTTTTTGAGATTGGAACTAAATTTTCCGGATTTGTCCTTCAGGTACGTGGTGTCCAGTCCACAGAAAACAAAGTCTGATGAAGTCCTTTGTGGTTAAAATAGTTGTGCAGCTTTTTATGCTCAATTTGTATTTCTCAAGGTTAATGTGAAAGCACTGATTTCTTATACTGAAAGGAGACTTTTAGCAATGATAATGTCGGAATGATTAACATGCCTGTGTAGGCAGTGTTCCGTGTTTGTCTTAATTCTTCTATGATTCTGTAACGTAAAAATGTACACGTGTGCATGATCTCGCTTTGTTGCATTTCTTCTATGGGATGTGAGCTGAAGTCAGTAAGAGTTTAGCTGGGTCTAAGGAAAACTGTTTAATTTACAAGTACTGAGTACCTTAAATGCTAGCCAGCATTGTTATGTTAAGAAATATTTGTTTTCCTGTAGGAGTTTATACAAAGAACAGAAATTTCCGGATGTATAAATCATCAAAAGCAGGAAAAACGGTGATTCTGAAGGCAGCCGAGGATAATAAGTTTGTCCCTAACTGTGAAGAGAATGTTTCCTTGGAGGAAGCATATTTTCTTTCCTCTTTGATCTGCAACATCAGGTAATTGTTTAATTCCAATGGAATTTAAAATACTTTAAAATATGTATTTTAGTGGTTTTTCTCCTGCAGTAGTTACAAATAACTAGTATCAATGTGGAGTTATTCCATGAACATTGTACAGTGTAATTTAGGAGTTTCCAGTAGAATTCCTTCATTTTGAAGAAAAAATTTCTTGGGACTCCTTCCCCCCCACCACCTTCAAATCTTTAAAGAACACAGAACATGCGATATGGCTTCTGAGTTCTGGCTCATTTGTCTATACAGACTCAAAATGCCGAAATGCAACCGTTATTAAGTTTGGTTGGATTCTGTATAGTTCTGAAAGGAAAAATGATGGGTTTCCAGTGAATTAAATCTGAAGAGTCTAAATATTTTCTAAAGTGTGATAAAAAGATAGAAAGGATTTTTGTACATGTTTACTTGCATACCAGGTTTCACATTTGGTACAGATACCTCCTTAGGTTGGATACTGGTACATAAAGTAATCAGTTTTTCTGTATCTGTCTAATCTAAGCCTCTGATATATCTTACCCTGCACTGACTGTATCTTAGGATGATCCTTACCATTAACCAGAAAGAACGTTAAAATGGTACATCCATCTGTATAGTGCTATGTATAATATTTTTGTTAAAAACATATATTTGTTGTGACTTCAATTTTTATATCCTGACATGTTCGTTATTCTGAATTGATAGCCAGCAGCCCCATAGCATAAATTGTGTAGTGCCTTGAGATCATAGGTATCAGCTGAGCCTATCATAAATATGGATGAGAAAATCTGTGTTGAATTTAGTTTTCTGTGATCATCTGGCTTCCAGCTAGTAATATGGCAAGGAAAAGTAGTTCATTGTAGAGAGAAAAAACGAAAGTGGAAACCTTTCAAAGGGTACATATAGATAAATATTACATCTGGAGCAAATACTGCTCTAAGAGCAGACTTTAAGTGGCTGGATCCTGGGATTTTTGCCAGGAACCAAATTTTGCTGTTCTGGAGGAGGAAATCCTGTCCTCTGCTGGTGTAAGTAAGTCAGAGGAAACCATCAAAATGAGAAGAAAAAGTGTTGGAGGGACAGCGAAAGGTAGCGTACAGAATCACAGGATGGCTGAGGGTGGCAGGCATCTCTGGAGGTCATGTGGTCCAACCTCCTCGCTCAAGCAGGGCCACCTAGAGCCAGTTGCCTAGGACTATGTTATGTTACACACACTACGTTGTGTTACAGTACGTTATACCATGCTGTGTTGTGCTGCAAGAATCACACGGTTTCCTTTCTATCTTCTCTTTTCTTCAGAGTGAGGGATGACACACAAGTTCTGTCATCTGGCTTTTCAGAGGAGGAGAGGAAAATGTCTGCTTTTTTAAACAGTAAAACTACAAGAAGCAGTAGAGGTACCTCAAGCCTTTTCTACTGTATAGGAAAAAAAAATGCAGTCTTAAAGTAGCTGTACTGTGACTTTCACACCTGATAACCTACAGATCTACAGGAAATTGGATTGCTACAGTGGATTTATCCCTAGTTTTACTTAAGGATTTGGTGTGATTCATGTACATTTTCTGTCTATGGTCTGTATGATATGTAACAGTGTTACAATTAAATATTGCAATGAAAAAAACAGTAATGGTATGTATATGTGGCCTTTGTTTTAACAGATTCCATGGAAGGTTATCAGCATTCACCGTATCCAGAAATTGATTATTTTGTTCGTTCTTTGGTTAATAAAGATGGCGTGCAAGGAGGTAAAGACTACTTTACTATTTACAAATGAGTATTCCATAGCAGTATTTTAAAATAATTTCTTTTTTTTTTTTTCTCCCCAGCGATACGACGATGGAATTATTTCTCTCCAGAAGAAATACTTGTCTATGATATTTCTGGTTATCGTTGGTGTGAAAATATTGGAAGAGCTCACAAAAGTAACAACATCATGTATGTTCTTTAACTATTCACTTTATAACAGCTTTGTTTATTTTCCTGCTCAACTGTTATTCTATAAAAATGCTGAAAAACTCTGATGGATAGAACCAGCACCTGTTACAATTTCTGCTTTCTTGCTCTGTGGGGATACAACACTTTTTAAAAAAAAAAGCCCAACTTTTTTACCCCCTAAATTGACTTTGTGATAACTGACCTTGTATTTCTAATATTTCAATGAAGTAATCTTCATGCTATTTAAAATATGTGCCTAACGATGCTAACATACAAGTCAGAGTATGTTAAAGCTATTGAGTGGTACTATGGTTTGATGCTTCTTGGCTAGGAAACTGAACTATCAGAAATAAGATAAAGAAAACAGACCATTTTTGAATTCATTTACAGCGCATCTTAAATTACATTCTTACATTATTAAAATGACAAAGGTAACTCCTGCCAGCACTTCAGTCAAGATGAGTTTTGCTAGTGACTCTACAAGGACTCGGACCTCAACACTTAGCAAAATTAAGTGTTGAAAAGTCAGGTTTTTTTAGGTGATATTAGAATTGCAGTATATCATTAGTATATTATTTTAACTGTAAAATAATTATATGAAACACTTAAAATAACTAAAAGATAAGGAATGTGTTTTTGAGAAACAAGGGTATAAAAAAAAAAAAAAACAAAACAAAAAACCCACATCCACTATGGTAGATTAACTTGATGCTTCCCAAGCAAGTTGCTTGAAGCTTGGTGTTTCTAAAGCACAGCTGGAAAAGTTGGGTTGTCTAATCACTTGACAGGAAATAGTTATTTTATCTTGCTTTTGTAATTAGATTATTTTTAACAGCAGTAGCAACAAAATTTTATCTTACAGTTAGGTCCCATGTACTAATCTTAATGACTTTTTCTTCCAAGCTTAATATGATGAAGTTGACTAAATTTCACTTTTGAATATTAGTCTTAAAAGAAAAGAAATATATTTTTAACTTAAGAAGCCTGAAGCTTATTGGAAAAAAAAACCTGTACAAAACAAGTGTGTAATAAGTATGTCAGAGTATGAAAGCAAAATCCATAGATGAGGACAGACTAAACCTGTTAATTTAGTGTCAGGGTTTCATGCTGCATGCATTCACTTCATTTATGTACTGTTACTAAAAACTAAATTATTTCATTCTTAGGATTTTGGTAGATCTAAGGAAAGAAGTCTGGTATCAAAAGTGTCATGATCCAGTCTGCAGAGAAAAAAACTTCAAATCACAAAGTATGTATTCTGTGATTTCAAAGCAATTATACTTGATACTTTTGGAATGTTAACTTATTAATTAATGCCATATATTTGTTTTAGGTTTTCCATTACCACCTCAGATATGTCTTCCTTTTCTTTTCAAAGAGGTATGGTTTTGTCCTATCTCTATGCTAAAGTTCTTGTGAGTAAAGCTGTCCCTGGAAGTCATTGAAAATCCCCCCTAACACAGTTGAGTTCCATACAGTAGTTGTGCTGGTATAGATTAGGTCCCCAGAGCAGCTCTGCTGGTAGCTTCATATATGCATTTTTAAGTTCTCCAGTAGCTGATCTAGCACAAAAACTGTCAGCACAGATAAACCTAATGTACTGGAACAGACTAATTTCACTTGGGACTAACCATTTTCTTCTCTTTTGGTCTGAACAGCAGTTCTCAGTACATAAAACCACAAGACCACTGCAGGTACAGAATGGAAATCTGCCCAAGTTAAGCTCAGCTCTGCTGGGCCAGCTAAAATAGAAGTGCTCCTGCAGCACTTGCATCAGAGTCAAATTCAAGTCAGTGCCCCTCAAATCTGAAGTTCACTTAACTCCATTTTAGTGTATTAAAGCAGCTGTGTTTACCCACACAGGTAGAATATTTAAACTGACCTGATACTGCACCTAGATTCTAAGCCCAGAACATAGTAGTTTTTCCACTGACTAGGCAATAAGAGTTGGCATCTTTGCAGCTTTTAAATTTACATTTTACCCTTCCAAATTTCATATCACAGAATAGCACATTAAGCTCTACTGAAGCAGATCATTAAGAGCCATTAGTGTTATTTCATAGAAAGTGTGATTTTAATTGCATTTTCAGATCCTGACAGTATCTTTAAACAGACACTAAGATGAGTTTTAACCTTGTATTATTTGAAGAAGCTGTATACAGCAGACTACTTGTAGTTTGCTAGTAAAACAGCAAATTTCTGTTCCTACGCAGAAAGGCTTCCACAGGTTTAACATGGCTATAAATTAATGTGCTGGAAAATCTGTCTTGTTGGCCAGCTTTTTCTAGTGTCCATTTTATGTGACAGTACAAGCTTCAAACTTTCAGATCAGAGAAGTTAAAGGTATGCAGACCATTTTCATATGGAATAAGTAGTATTCTTGTTTCTAAAAGGAAGAAGAGGATACAGTAATGGATGAAAGAGGGAACACAGAAGAAAAAGTAAAACCACACTCTAATGTGTCAGAGTTGTCAGAAAGCTCAGTATCTCTAGAAAAAAGCTTGTCTCAAGACTTCCTGCTGTCAGACAGTGAGTGGGACAATGCAAGCGATGATGCCTGTTTTCTGGAAGCTACTGAAGATGTGGAACTAGCTGAAGCTGCAAATGATAGTTTGAATTATGCCATGGAAGAAATTCCTGATAATGTTCTTGTGGAAGCTTTAAGGAAACAGGACACTTACAATAAAGAAGGCAGCTAACCACAGACGTGGAAGCAAACAGACTCTAGCAATGAAACCTGCTTTAACACAACATGCATATCACATGCCTTCTATGAAAGATGATGCAATGTAGTTCAAAAATGCTCTTCCAGAGCTGTACAACAAAGAACTGAGTAACAACGTATCCTCACAACTGGATGATCTTCAACAAGCATGAGGAGATCATGGAAGATTACATGGGGGCTGAAGAGTATGGGACTGAAAAACTCATCGTGACTGTGGCTCCAAGTTTTGCACTTTTAACACTCACTGCTGTGCAGTTTCTATTTTGTTAGCTATATGTCCAGGTTTTACTGATAAGCTAAGTAAAATAGATTAGATTACTTCCAGAAACAGGAGGGAATTATTTATTTCAAATACAAATATAATAAAAAGATTGGTCTACCAATAGTTCAACCACTGTCTATGTGTTTAAAAGTATATATTGCTTTCAAGATCACATTATTTTAATAACCCACAATTAAAAACCAACATTGTTAACAGAGCACAGAAAAGTTTAGCACTTTAACTGGAATTGCTGTTTCATTAATTTCACTGACAGTCTGAGTAAGTTCTCAGACTATTTGACAATATAAAGATACAATCTCTGATTAAGTCACTGAGTTCTTTTAAACATTGAAGCAAAATACAGCAACAATGATTAAACAGGCCTTAAGCACTGACAATTCTAATAATTGTTCCTAACGAAGATCAAAAAGTCTATTGAAAAACACCTAATACTTCTGTGATAACTTGTCTCTTTGTACAGCCAGAGCCTCTTCCAGTTTCTTGTTAATATTCTGAAAGTGTCTTTCTGCTCCTAGAATTCTCCGCGACTCCACCAGAAGAGCAGGGAGGCTGGAAGTTCCATACTGTAGTTAAGGAAATAAAATTACAAGGCAACATTTTTAACTCTTGGAAAAATCACTTACACATTTGTATTTATTTTTCCTCTACCTGAAATGGTGCAACATGATTTCTAAAAGTGAAGAACAGCCAACATGAGAGAATCTTCTGAAACAGCAAGATTTCTTCACGCATGGCAGGCATGTAGCATTGCCAACAGAAAACACCACAGCAAGTCATGAGCCAGAGTAAAAGGGGAAGGAGTTTAAGACTACATGAAAAGTTAATCTGGTCATGAAATACATGCACTGTTCTTATCATTAAATGCCTTACAGAACAGACATGTAAGTACCAGAGCTTTCTCTACCTTTGAACAATAACAAAAAAGAAACTGAGTACTCATTTCTCACTGTCAATCTTTCTTTAATTTCTATCAAAAATGTTAGACTTGAGGACAACCGTTACACTTCTATGTCCTTTGAATTCCCAGACATAGACAGCAAGGTAGGAGAATTCTCTCTGCAATACTTTAGTTTCTAACATGAGACCAAAAAAGTGAGTGAGATACTGCAGTGCAGCTACAGCAATGATTCTCAAGTGGCTTCCACAAAGACAATTAACAAAATACTGCTATTTCATGTAAGTGAAATGCCCATTGGTCCAGGAAAGAAAAAAGGGCAGAGGGGGTGACCCAGAAGAGTTCAGAAATACACACAAAGCATGTACTTACTACCACTTTTGCTTTTGGGTTTTCTTCTCTATAATTCAAACAGTCTTGCTGTAACTCCTTTAAATCAGTAAGTAATTCAATTGCTTGCCTCAAGGAAGATTTCTTTTCCTGTATCTCAGCATATTCTCTTTGTAGTTGTACCAGTTGTGGTTCAGCTCTGAAAAAGATCAAGGCTTTGATGACTCTGTCTGCATATTTATTTCATGAGTAACTATGAGCATATTTCCTCTGAAGAAGACTTAAGGGAAAGGTTGGTCAGAAATACAAAACGTAGGTTAATATAACATACTGTTTAATTAGAATAACTAGCATATTATTTAAACAGGAGCATGGGTCCAAATCCCCAAAAAAACCCCAAACTTTTTTCCACATCTCACTCTTGACTCTGACAATATAGGCACTCTCTCTTAAGCACTTAAGTTTTTCCAGGGAAGTTTCTTAAGTACCCAGTGTTCTGCTTCTGCACACACCTGCCTGCGGGCTGAGCTGCTCAGGGCTTATGCTGAAGCATGCTCAGGTTCTACAAACCAGATACACCTCTGCCTGTGTAAACTGAAAGGCTCGAGCCATTAAAATAGCACTCCAAAAACCAAACAGTAACAGCCATTTTCATTTAACAGTGTTGCACTAAAAAAGCTTTCTTAAAATGATCAAATGATTAAAATACAACAAATAAAAAATAGGATGGCAGCTTTCAATCTGTGAGGGAGTTCAAACCCATATTGAGGGATGCCTTTAATTATCTGAGTGAAGTTTGCCCATAATACTGCAAGAAAACAAGACTCTCATGGCCCTAGAGAAGGGGCATTTAATCTGCCCTTGTGGATTCAAGCCCTACAAAGTTAGCATGTATGTCACATGCAACTTTCATATAAAGCTTGTCACTAGTAACTAGCTGGATCTGGGGAAGTCTAATGGTTCTTCCAAAGAACATAATGTCTGCGTTGTGTATCTAAATGATACTCAAGATTAATGCCAAGTCACAGAAAGGGAATTGTGTGGCCACATAAGGCAGCAAATCATGTATCGGAGGCATCCCTGCCAAATTGCAGAGGTGAAGTACATTCTCCCACCTGAAAACCAAAAACTCCCCTTTGTAATTTAGGATCCATCACCTTTGCAATTCCAATTCTAAAGTTAGCATTTTCCTTATGAGCACGTGGTCTGAAATACCATCCCACTTAGCAGTTAGCTAAGAGAACTTGCAAGAATGACTATCTAGGCAACTGAAATATGGAAAGGAGAGCTGAGCTTTTCTAAAACCAGAAAGCAATATAGAACAGAAGTAGAATTTCATCAGAGTAAAATGAAAGAACAAAAAAAGTTACTTTCACTTCTCAGTTACAAAATACCAGACTTCTTAAGTTCTTCAGGCTATTATTGTGCATCATTAGAAACATACCCAATTAGCTCTTCTCTGAGCTGCAACAGTCGCTGCCTTTTCTTTTTGATGTCTGGTATTACCTGAAACAAATAGTGAGGGAAGTCTTTGAAATGGTTTCCGTAACTTCAAAGGCAAGCAACTCAAATGCCTTTGGCTTTTTTTCTTTGAGGTTTTATGCTTCTGATTCTGTGTGTGGAAGATTCCAAGGTACCAGACCTTATACACTGTCATATTTGAAATTTGTATTTTAGACATTTTAAAGAACTTTAAAGTGTTAAACTCTCTTCTCCAGCTAAAATTTCTCTTAAGGAACACTGGATTTAAAAGCATACAAAAGGAGTCTGTCACATTTTGAACTCAAACATTATCAACTCTGCCAGGTTTTTGTTTCTTTCTGTGTGAAAAATGCAGAGTAATATGAATGTATGTTCAGTATGATTGCTGTAACTAAGGAACTAGGCATAATTAAGCTTTCTTTAATGCAACATTGAATTAAAAAAACCCTAATTATAAATTTAAAGTTTAGCAACTGCAAATCTGATTATAAACAAATGTATAAAAGGCAAAATAAGGATAACTGAGTGGCTGTGAATGCTGCACATGTATTAAAATTTTCATTTTACGTGCAGAGTAGCTTACTATATATCACCTCAAATTAACAAGAATTTAGCACATTAATTGCCACCTCCCAGAATAAGCTTTATGTTGACTTGTTAAAAGCTATTTAGTCATTGAAAAGTTTGTGGAAGAGGTTAATCTGGGCAGAAAGCCTCTGGTAGACAGTGCCTAACCTGCTCTTAAATCTCTCTGCTGTAGGGCATTGACCTGTCTCCTGATGAAACCACAGCAGTGTTTTTCTGCTGTTACCCTAGTTCCCTCTCCTGTCGGCATTCCCCTGTTGCATTTTCAGTCAATTACTACCTGCTCTGAATGAACAGAGGAACTGCCTTCCTCTGAACAAAAATCTTGCATATATTTAGGGAACGCAGCTCCCTTAGACTTCTCTCCTTTAAACAAAACAATCCAATTCTGTCCTCACAGGTCACCATCTTTGCTGCTGTCTTCTAGATTTTATATTCATCTATGTTTCTTAAAGGCTAGCTCTCAATATTTAATTGTCTCTCCGAAGGCTTCACTGGTGATCATTAAAGAAAAGAGTAATTCACACGCATAGATACCTACACATCCTAATGCGTACTCCCTGCTTCTTACACCAGTACAGCAGTATCTATGTATGGAGTTCACAATCCGTCATATTACCTCAGATCTTTTCCAAAAAAACTCTATCCTCTATTTGTGTAGTTGATTCTGTAGTACAGTACACTTTTTTGTGAATTATTTTATTTCTTAGTCAACTTTTTGAAATTTCAATGCCCACCTCTGTATGCCGTACAGTCTAGACATAGCACATCTTCCAGATATGTATTTACCTTAGCATTTTTTTTCTTCATATTCTTTAATTCCTGGACTTCCACTATCTACAGAGGAAAAAGAAGAATTACAGATTGACTATGGATCTTAATTTCATCTCTATGCTTCTGAAAACACAGTTGCAAGAATTACTTCGGAATAACAAAAAGCAGTTTAACAAACCAACACCAGTTCAAAGGAAGATTATAAGTGCATCAGTTGTGCATCAATTCTTTCCTCTCTCCTCATGCCAGAGGAAGACTGTTGCACAAAATTAAGTCATCTTGTACCAGTTAGGGCAAGTAATGCTCCTTGTACCAATTAGTGTAATAACTACCTAGCTTAATTTTTCTGTAACTTTTTATATAATCTATAAATCTAGTCATTTTAAAACTTGTTGATTCTAATTAATCACTTAGAACTATAGTTCTAGTACTTACCCATTGTACTTATCACAACTCCTACAAAGTTCTGCGTTTATTTTACTAGTTGTAATCAGTGAGAAGAAATCTTAGCCTCCCAAGCTAATAAGCTTTTTACAGTTAGGTTCAAACTCTTAATTAAAAAAAGATTAAGGCCTCTAACGTAGTTCAGGGAAAACAGTCAGGCCTCTACACAAGAGTCACTGAGATGCAGTATAAAGATTAAATCATCAATCTTTTAAAACTCTAGTCTATGAGCTTTTAAAACAGTGTTTGACATAACTTTGCTGATTTGAATTATGCAACTCTCCAGTTTTACCACGTAATGCTTTAGATATGAAAACACTTCAGGATTATTATATGCTTCCCTATTCAAAAAGGCTGACAATTTGCCACGTATTTGCATGACAGCAGTGTTGTGTCTAAAGGCAATTCTCATATAAGCCAGCAAATCACAACCTGCACACGACAAACTGTGGTTTTGTGCTATTTATCCTGACAACAGATTAGAAGTATCCTAAAGTAAGTGTGTAAATAACAATATAAAACCACAGGCATTTTGACTACAATGCAATATACAGCTCTCTAATCACTACCACAATTGATTTTATTTATGGTGTACTTACAAGATCAGTGATTTGGTCCTTGAAAGCAGAACAGAAGCCATTGATAGCTTTTCTGCAAATGTTTGATTCTATACTTTCTCTGGAGAAGTCAGAGGGATAAAACACAATCCATTTGGTTTAGTAAATAAGAAATCTCATCCAAAAACATTCCTTTGAGTAATGAATAAAACACAACGTTAAGCAGCTAGTAGCACAGGCAATTATGGGTCTTTCATACACTAGCAATAGCTTAATTTCTACATTGAAAAAATGTCAGCTGAGATGCGTTCTTATGTTTGGAAAAATATCAGATCCCTGAAGACCACCTCAAGATTACATATGAAAAAATATTTCTATCACAGAAACCTAATAATAATTAGAATAACATCAGAATGTAACCATGCAACACTACATTTCCTAAAGGACAGTCCATTAGCAAAAACACAGGTAATTTGTGTTTAAAACTTTTGAGTATTCAGCTATATGAAAGCAGAATATTTACCTATAATTTGCTGCTGTCTTTTCAAATTCAGCCAGAACAACATCCAGTTCTGTAATATCGCTAGGAGATCTCTTCAGCTCTTTGGGACACCAAACCTGTACAGAACACGGGCTATCGACTGAAACAACAGAATAAAGATAAGCACTGTACACTTCAGATACATGTTCTAAAAGAGAAAAGTTATTGTGCTCACCATTAAAATAGCCATCTAAAAGTTAAGAATATTTTAATATGAAAATTGAGAAGAGGGATGTATAAATTATTTAATCTGTCTTTGGCTGAGCAACTATGATAGACTTATCTGGGAACGCTTTAGAGTTTGGATGATCAATGATATACAATTATTTTTTATTCTTCATAATTTCAAGCAAGTCTAGGAGCACGTTAGTCAACTAACTGATGAACTACACGGTGTACTGTAGATACAGCTGTTTGTGCTGTAAAAACTATCAGCCTGAGTTTGGGCAACCTGCATTAGTCAAAGCATCGTGACTTGCTATGTCATATTTGTATACATTTTGAATTAATACTACATACAATTTAAAAATAAAAGCTATATACAAATATGTTTATTTAAACTTTGTAATAGTATTATTAACTGATTCCACAAAGTCAGATCATGTTTCTTCACACACTCCCAAATGTAAATCTAGTACTTGAATGTGACAGAGTACTGTTCAAAGGAATCAAGATGACCCTAAGAAACAGTTTCTACCGAAAAATGCCGCTGTCCTGAAGCTCCCTCTCTCAAAGGTCTCTGTACTAACAGCTGTGCCTAAACTAAGTCAGGGGCACTCCAAGCTCTGCCCCACAGCCTGCTGCTCCAGGCTTCCAGACCAAGGGATGTCCATACCCACGGACCTAGGCTTCCCTCCAAAGGAAACCAGGCTGCGTGAGAAATAACGCACACCTATGCTTTACACCGTCAGGAGAGTAACAGGCAAGTACAGGGATGCCAACCATGGCAGTCAGAGCTGTGCAGCACAGCAGCTCCTCAATCTAACCATTGCCAATGAGTGTCCAGACCAAAACTGAAACTAAAACCTCCCATTTCTAGAAGCAGTATGCTGCTATGTTATCAGAAATTAAAACCATTGAGTTATGGAAAATCACTCATCTTGAATGAGGAAAAGCCATACGAGAGTTCTGAAAAGTCTACTTTACCAGAAGGATCTGATGTGGTGCTCTCTGAAGACTGCCGCTTCTTTTTTGCCTGGAATTGAGTAGCATTCAGAGCCTTCTGTGAAATAAAAAACAGATTAACTTAAAAAAAAAAAAACCCTAGGTGTACTCATTGAAAATTCTGAGAGGTGGCAATTAGGCAGAACACATGAAAGCATTTCAGCTTCTCACGACTGAAATGTCAGTAATGTTTACTTAGGGCTATTTCACCAGAATCACAGCACAGCGATCACACTCCTGAGGGACAGCAGCTGCCCCTCTGCACTGACCAACTGACAGTCAGCCACTGGCCACGCAGCAGGAGGAACATTTTATGGAGCATAGGGACCCTCAGTTCAGCATAGGCATCGCCCAGTATTAACAGCTCTGTGATCAACAGTGCCTCCTTACCTTCCTTTTCACTCACGTTCTGTCCCAGACTACTTTGTGACACCAACACAAAGCTGTAATTCTACAAGAGTGCTGCATACGATTTACTGATGAAAGACTACTGTTCTGTACTGAATTGTACAAAAGGATTTTCAACAATTTCAATGAATTTCAGTAAGTAAAAAACTTTTATGCAAACTGCTGCATACCTTCTTCTATCATAGGCCTACTTTCTCAAATCTGTAGAGTTAACTCTTCTTCTGTACATCTGGAAGCTGAGTGAGCCAAAAGCATTTTACACTAATTGCAGTCTAAGTGTGGAAAAATACTCATTCAAAACCAAGTGGTTTTTGTCTCATTCTAATATATATTCAAAATTAATTTTATCAATTAAAAATTAAATGACCTTATAAATACATTCTTACTTCAAAACTGAATAAGTACAAGGGATTTATATTCCATTTAGTATGCCACTCTTTAAGAGCATACATTCCAGACATAAAGAAGACATTTAAAAGAAGAAAAGAACATATTCTCAAGTGAGCAAGAGAATGGGCTACAGGACACAGGAACACCTGGCTATTATATTCCCCATTGACCTGATGACTGTATATAGCATTTCACTTGGCCATCTCACAGGAAAATTTTGAGGATTAACTATTTGGGACATAATTCAGTACTAAGAAACAAATGAAAGGTCTTGCTCTCCCCTCCTCTCTAACGCAGGCATGGCGTAAAGTAAGTTAAAACGAAATGGACTGAAATACTCATGCAACTTTCCCTGTACCTCATTCTTCTTAAGGGGCTCAGCTTGAGGATCAGCTGCGCTGAATTTCTGAACATCACCATCAGACATTTTTGAGCGATGTGGCTTTTTACTAGGAAAAGAAAAATATCCACATGTAAACCTATTACACACTGAGAAAGAATGATCTTCAACCATATACACAACAAAGTCTTAAGTTTGGGGGAACATTTTGTACTGCTAAGCCATTGAGTTTGTGCCTTCTAAATGAACTATGTAAGTTGCAAATGGCATATAAGAGGAACAGAATCTTTATCCCTCAACAGCAACCCTCTCAATTTAGAAATCCATTACTAACTGACCACTGGAATAGCCATGTTGTACCAAGGAGAAACTTCGAAACAGACAAAATTATTATTGAAGATACTTTAGCAGTAGAAGGCTTTCTTGGTGGGGAGCAAGGTTAGAAATAAAAAACAAAACCAATAAAACCCCACAGTCTCATACAAGCACTATCATTATCTTGCTATTTCATTCAAGTAATAACTATTTCAGATTTAAACCAAATTTGATTTAACAAATGAGAAACATACTAACACTTCTATTAAAAGATTTTTTGAAACCTTTAGAATGTTTCTATGTTTATGTATGTTAGCCTCATATATAGTTAACATAAGTTATATATATATTATATAACTATATATAAGTTATATATAGTTAATGTAAGTTATTCTCATATATAGTTTAACTAGCTTTTACCTGTTTTGCAATTTTTCCACTTTTTAACTTTAAAGACATCAGCATTTAGAGGACTAATTAATACCTCACAGAGATACTTTAAATTTTTTTAATTAAAAAAAACCCACAGTAAGTACTTAAATCAATATACTGCTTAGAGAAGGCAGACACTAATTTATTGTCCCATTTCTTTTCCACTTTCCCCAACCTTACTTATACTTTTGGTTTCTCATCTGAGAAATTTTAAGTTAAAGCATCTGTTTAATAAGCAACTAGGGAAACCTGACAAACAGAGCATTTTCCTCACGTAATCTAAAAATATAAAGATTAAATTAAATGCTGGCAATTATTTTTTCATCAGACCGTCTTTCTGTATTTTTCCTTTGCGGAGCTGAAACACGACCAGCTGGCTCGTTTTGTGAATGTTCCTCTCCATAAGCATCCACAGCAGTACTGTGCAAAGGATGATCTATAAAGAACAGAAAATAATCTGTATGAAAATTGTTCCCATCTGTTCAGGCAAAGAGCATGGACATGCTAGCACTGCCTGCCATTCAGCATTGATTTAGAATTTTTGTGGTTTGCTCACTAATGCAAAGGAAGTCTTGGTAAAAGTATTACTTGAGGATTAGGAAAAATACATACAGTGAAAAGCTTCACAGTTTCTGTACTCATCCACCTGCTATTTCTTTACAAACTGAAATCAAAGGTGCATGCTCAGCACGTACATATGGCATACAGCAATCAAAACATTTTGTACAGTTTATTTAAAGTCTCTCTTTGCTATGGCATACATCAATCTTTTATACATTTAAATAACTACTTTCTAAATTTTATCTTTTTTTTTTAATAGGGATTTTTAGCTGCCTTACTGGATGCTATAAAAACACAGTTACAGCTGCCACAGAAAGTTTGTAAATGCAGAATTCTTGAAGGTAGCTACCAGAATAGATTAGAACTCTGAGAACCCTAAGGTTTTAACCTGTCTTCCATAGTATATATTTATTTTTTCAAGCATATATCCACAAAAATTTAGTGTTAGCTAAAGGGTATCCTTTTTATAGTTTTAAACACATATCACAGAAGTGAGGAAAAAAAAGAGCTTTTCATTTTGCAGACTTTCCCTTATGACAACCTATATTGTTCTTTATAGCTCTTTTTTAACACTATTTCTAGTAATTACATGTATATTTCCATTATTTTCTTAGAGTAATAAATGTGACAGCTGAGGAACAGCTCTGAGCATTTTCTCTACAATTTCTAATTAATTGTTCTTACCAACATTGACATATAAGAGCCATATACATTTAACAACAGAGAACTTCACACAGGGGCACATATTCCATCAAAACTGATTCTGTTCCAGTATACTGAGGCCTCATAGAACAAGTCCTATATGGAGCGTAAAAATGGTTTTAATGCTTCACCAAAAATAGTATGTTTTTATGATATTATGTAGAGCAACATCCCTGTGAACATCTAAGTTTGCTGCCATGAATGCTCTTACAACAGTAAAATATTTCACTTCATAATTTGTGCAATTTAACACGGTAACTTAAGATATTGAACTTTCCTTTTAAAATGTAAACTCTTACACAATATATGACATGAAATTCTACCATTCAGACTATAAAACTTGAATAGCCACTATTTTTCTACCAACTTTTACTTGCACATATTACAGCACTATTATTGTTACTTCCTAAATGACAGAAAGTAACACCACTCTCAAAAAACTCTCTGTCTGTCCTGGCAATAATTTCCTCTGGCAAAGAAACAATACCTTTTCCTAAGTAAGCATTGAAATACTTTGCCCATATGGTTTGTTCATGAAAATCATACATTAAATGACACTGAAGCTAATACTAACCAAACGAATCGTCAAGCTCCTCAAGCTGATTTGCTCCTGTTACTTTCAATATCCTGGAGACATCTGGTTCCTCAAGTGGAAGTAAATTCCAGTGAGGACGGGAGTTGGCTTTGTGTTCCTGGATCGGTATGACATTAATAGCTAGTTCATCCAGTTTTTAAAGTGTAAAACACATTAAATATGACAATGAATTTCAAGAATGTTTGACTAGAAATACATTTAACTTGAACCATATTGACTACTGAGCTATGATATAAAGTATTTGAAGCATGTGTCTTCCTCAGGCTATGATTCTCTTCCCCTAAGAGAAGTGATGGTATAAAACTGATATATTCTGCTATTTGATACTATACTGTAGCGTGAGTTTCGTCTCATTTTATGAAATTAAGTGTATAAGCTTAGAAATCTTATAACTGTCTAATATGTGGTTTCTGTGATCTGTGGCCTTTTTCTTTTCAGGCATTAAAATATTTCTTTCATCTCTATACTACATACATTTCCATCCTTGTCCAATTTAATTATTTGCACTTTACAAAATTGAAAAGCTATAGTGTAACTTCTTATAAAAGTGGAATTTGTAAGCCAAGTATTACACAGGCACTTCTGTAAAGCAGAAGGGTAGGGGAAAATGACACTAGTTTATGAAATATTTGTAAACGTGTCATTCATACCGTAAGTGTGGGAGTGAATTTCCTCACTCATTTGTATGTGTGCGCACGGAAAGGGAATTATAACCAGAAAACACTGACTTCTTGAACTTTTAATTTTACCAGCACTTTGCAGTACCTCACAAGTTTTGTTACGGTACCAAATATAGACACACCAACTATTTCCTCTTTAAGCTGTTCTCTTTCATTTTACAAGACTGTTTTCAAACTTTTGCCTGTCTGAAAGTCAATGGCCCGTTTTGCCTGATGAATTAAGCTACTCCTGAAAGAAGAAAAGAAAAAGAAAACCCCACGCACCCCAGACCTGCACCAGCAGGGACTGCGCAGCACAGTTCCCAGCAAAGCCCCGTCTTAACACCTGGGCGTCCACCTCCAGAGCCAAGGCCATAAAAGCATGGTAAAACAACAAAACACTGCTGTTTTAATTCTGCTCAGCCCAGCAAAGCTTACCTTTAATTTATTCCCGGAATTATTTCTCATCATTTCCTTCTTTGCTGACATTTCACCGGTCAGTATATACCGCTAAATACGCAACTGAGGACAAAGTACCGAGAAATTGGCCCCGATACAAATCTCCTGGGAGAGAACAGATCTCTGTTAATTCCATGTATTACGCACAACTCCCTTTACGAGACCAGCCCGACGCCTAACGTAGCACACATAAGTTAGTAACAAGACACGCATATTAAAAAGATAAAGCAAGACAAGGTGTTACGCCACTCACACCTTTACTTTTGCTTCAGAGCTGCTGTTTCTCTCATGCAGGAGACCCCTGGCCCCCGCCCTCCCGAGCGCCAGGAGCCCAAAGGCGGCCCGGCCCCCACAGGCAGGGCCCGGCCCGGCCCGGCCCGGCCCGGGAGCAGCAAATGCGGGCGGCGGCCTCACCGATCTCCCT